>JAPEVF010000365.1:0-40293 GCA_029747585.1 Pleurotus djamor | reverse complement strand
AAGTGTTGTGTACGCCCATTTCCTTCAAGYGATCGCCAGGCTTGCGCGCCTGTCCTTATTTCTGTCGACGTCGTTTACTCAGGCACAACTGATCAATCTGTGATCGATCAAGGACTTTGCAGCAATCGGATCTAATCTCTTATCTTTTCGCCATTTCATTTATACAATTCGCACATTTCACTCCTGATCGTACTTCTTAGTTCTTCAATAATCAATCGTTGTAGCCCCTGGGTTTCATGGATCCATTCCCGTTCGCTTGAGGTGTGACGGAGGTTCCTTGTTGGGCCCATATTTCTAGCTGTCTGTCTTTCGCAGTCTTCCCAGTTGCCTTTTCGTAATCCTCAACAGACGTNAGGCTTTTCGCCGTGAGGCGTGGCTCGCAGCGCATGTCTGGTCGCCGGCCAGAAGTCAAATGTCGCAGAATGGGTCACGACCTAAATATTCGACCTTGTGAGTTAGTGTCCCTCATGCATGTTAACGTCGAAGCATCTCACTCTATTATCCCAAATAGCAATCGAGTTGGGTTCCCAATGGAAGCGAACTTGGAAGTCAGGGTTATCGGCGATTTGGTGGAAGAGGAACTGCAGGATGGCATCGGATTCTGCTTTAGGGATGCCCACGATGCGACGAGTGAAGCCTGCAAGTCATTTAGGGGGTCTCATCTCAGGGTTTGGATTCRTGGGGAAGCACTCACCTGGGTTCACGTAAACGCTCTTCCACCCCGTTGCTGGATGGACGCGGACCACGGGGTGTATGGATTCAATTTCCTTGCGMCGGACATGAAGCCCAGCAGCGCGTGCACCCTCAGCCTGTGCTACACCGCTATGAACTGCGGTGAGTCCTTCCAAGTATTTCTGTAATCCCGGGCTCAAAGATGAATAGAGCGCGTAGCTAACCCAAAGTCCATCAGTGAACAAATTTCATTTTGTGGGGGATCGTGATCAACTCACCCAGAGCTCCACAATGTGTCTCCACCATACTCGGGTCCCGTAATAACCTTCAGCGACGTGGTGCAAGGAGGCTGGATCTCATAGGATACGTCAGAATGCCAAAGTTCTATCTTGGAGAAGGCTGCAGGGTCCGGACGGCGAGAGGCGTCATTGTACACGACTGCTCAGAAGCCCATCAGTTCAGAAAAGAAGCTCGCGATGCACAGCAACGTACCATGGACTTCTTCCAGCCCATTCTTGGGAATCGGGGTTGTAGCGTGTTTGTGAAGTGGGCCAAAGTGACGTGCTAGATCGAGTTGCTCGTGGATGCTAATCTCTTGATCCCTTAGGACTTCGAGGTGTTAGGGGATATTCATATCTCTCGAAGAAGGAAAATTATCTCACAGACAACACCTCGTTCGCCGACAAGGAGGGCTCTAGAAGAAAAGGAAAGGAAGACATGGTCACTGGTCAGGGACATGGTCAGGGGGAGAAGGGGTGACGAGAACCAACAATTCATCCTTCTGTGCATCCGTAAGTTGCCTCAAATCCAAGCCTAGTATTTCCGTCCCAATTGCAGGCGTTAAATTCTTAACTTTCTGAGCAGCGGAGAATAGGCTCTTCTTGGCAGGATCTGCAAAGAGTCCTCTATCCGTCACTGCAACTTCTGCCAGGGGGTCCCAGTCGACTTCCGGGAAAAAAGGCTAGGGGGCATCGTTGAAGTTCTACTATCGGACGTATCGAAAACTTACCTTGAACTCTGCAAAAGGGTACGTTGTGTCACCATCGTCACCGATTGAAGGTGAGTAGAAGGGATTGAAGACGGTTTCCGCTGCAGCCTTCGCTTTGATCCCGTTGGTGGCGGACTTGTGGTTGTCGCTCTGTATCGCGGTCGGTGCCATTGGTGGTTATCTCAATGTGAAGGAAAGCTTCTGGGGAGTTCGCACCACTCTCTTGCTCTTAACAGCCCTGCGGGAACTCCTACTGACATGTGTGCCGTATGATGCATGACCAATTCGAGCAGCACAAAATTTAGCGCAAGTGAGAACTGGAATGGCGCAACCCTTCATCACGAGCATAACGTGACTACGCATGATATGTTTTCAGTATGTCGAAAATAGAAAAAGGAATGTAGTATTCAGACGTTCGGGCCCTTCAGATAACCTCGTCCAGCAGAATGTTCCAATATTCCGTTCCGGGATCGATAGGAGAGGTAGTTAGGGGCTACCACCTGGAGCTGGCACATCGTCGGCGCATTCCCGTCGAAAAGCCATATGCTTTATCTTGGTGTTTTTGGCTGTAGTTTAGTCACACTTTCTACCACATCGGACGTGACGCAGGAGCCATGGCCCTCTATGCCACAGACCGAACCTTGGGCGGAAGGCCCCGACTGGATTTGAATCTCCTGGACATGCAATATACACACGGCTCTGTCTCTACCAACCACCACGCTGAACATGGGATGTCATCGACGCCAGTATCTCAGCAAACTGTCGAAGATTTTCTGCGATCTGTCATCGGCGACAAGGATGCCAACGCTCAATCGAGAGCCCATGACATACCGGGCTTGCTGCACGCTGGACGGAGCGAGCCGCCCCCAGTCCGCGCATCTACATCTGGCCGCCCAGTAGCGGACGCTGTCGCACCTCTAGGGTCTCCATTGCAGGTCCTCAGGAAGGATGGTTCTTCTACAGTCACTGCTGAGGCCAGTGAAGTTTTCAAGAACACGCTGAAATCGCACCTGTCCTCAATCGTCATGACGAACTTGGAGCGTCGAAATCCCAACATCCACAACGAAACCAACATCGATAACTTACAGCGGCTCATTGACAAAGAGGTATCTTCCGTCGACGTACACAAGGCTTTTCGCCGGCTCAGCAATCAAACTGGTGATCAGCTTATATCTCGCCGAAGACAGGCTGGCGAGGTGCAGGAAGGGGCGGAAAAGCGGAACGCGGGAACCGAAGCCAAAAATACGACCATGGTGAGGCTTTTTTCGCTTTGGGATCTAGTCCGTGCGACTTCAACGTTCAACAGCCAGACATGCAGGCTCTGGATGCGTCTCCCATCAGCTCATCGCCCAAGTCCAAATCACCCGAGTCTCTGCGAGAGACATCTAGGCGGATGTCAGAACCTTCAGCTGGTCCCAGTGGCAGCTCGAACAACCCAGACATGGACGTCGGTGGTGATCAGATCGCATCTCGTCCGAGGCAAAGTGTCGAGATGCAGGGAGTGGTGGAGAAGGGAAACACGTTGATAGATACCAACATGGTGAGTCGTTTTTGTATTGCAATCAAGTTCGTGCGACTCCAACTAGCGCTGCAGGCTGGATCCATCGGTATCAATGTACTTCCCATCACCTCGCCCAAGCCCAAATCACCCAAATCACCGAGCCATCCATCTAGAAGGCTATCAGAACCCTCGGCTGGCCCCAGTAGTGGTTCAAAAACCCCAGGACCTCGGGATGAAGTTGAACACAACGAACGTCCTTCTCGTCAAGCTGATGATTTCCGGTACACCCCACCTAAAGGTCCAGCTTCTGCACGAAATAAGCAACGAGACTATCGAGACGACTACCCACTACGGACTCCCCTCAGATATCACCGAGGGGGATCACGCGAACGAGGGTACTTTGACTCCACCAGCGGGAGACGTAGATACTCGAATGAACGCTCGGATGATCGTGAACGGAGGCCTTGCTATGATTCGAAGAGACCGCGTAGGGACGTTGACGAACGTGATCGCGAACGTGATCCACCGCGTCCATGGCAGTCAAGACGCCGTTCGCGTTCGAGGTCATCGACACGTACACCTCCACCCCCACCCAAACGCGTCCATAGGCTACCTGGAAGGCCGCATTACGATAATCCGCGAGATTTGGACTCACGCCCACCACGATATCGGCATCGTGGAAGGTCGAAATCAAGATCACGATCAAGAACACCACCTCGTTCCATTCGTCGACACGAGCCTCGCAGTCGTTCCCCGGCACCGAGGGTCCCACCCAAAGTCGAACCCCCTACTCCCAGAGAGGGACTGTCTATCGTAACACAACTACCCCCACCTCCATCACTACCTCCTCCGGACTCAACGAACGAGGACAACTGCTCAGTAGCATCTACTGCTGCTGTTAGCCCGATTGAAGCCGAATCTTTGAGTGCAGCCAGTACCACTCTTACCGTCGTCGAAAGCAATCCTTTCGCAGAGTTGTTGTTCCCCGTACCTGGTGTATGGGCAGCCAGAAGCGGTCTTCCTGGAATCAACACCCAGATGATCTCTATCGGGCTCGTACCGGAAGCGTGCAGTTTACTATGCATCCCTAACACTTTCTCCAATACATCTCCGCCTCCGACATACCCTTTCATCTTGAGGTTACTGTGCATGCCTAGTGAAGCCGCCAACCGAATATTTGAGGAAACGGGCGACGGCGATCATGCTGAGAGGGAGCAACGGTTGCTTGCTGTGCAGACCCAGTGGCCGAAGCGAGGTCATTTGATCATCAATATGAACGTGGATACGCCGTGGCATAAGTGTTGGATGCCTCAGGATCTTGTAAGTCTCTCCCCTCTCCCTCTCTATATCACCCCGTGATTGATCAATGTGCGTTATTTAATAGGGCCCCGACGATCCTCCACTTGACGTGACGCGGTTCCTCCGAAGGGACGTCAATACCATCCAGTTTATCCAGTTGGATGATTTGACGCACTATGCATTCGTTCTGGTTGCTTCTTTGGCGGTATCGGAAAAGCATCCCGGAGTCGACGTCACCAAGATTTCTTGTTGAGATTTCTTGTTGAATGTTGGATCGAGATGCGGTTTCGCGGACCATTAACCGTGTCGTCTTTCCTCTCCGCGGAAATGGGAACGGAGATGGAGATGGTGACTGACCTTTTTAAGTTCTTGATCGTCATCGATTTGTCTTTAGTTGCAAGCAAAGCAAGTGTATTGTGTTTATACTTCTTAGCATTATTCACGTCGACACAAAGTGTAATTATTTAGTACATACGGCATCTTGTATCTCTATATCAATTTTGCAAGGTATATCTTATTCCAGAGCGGTTGTTACGGTTGCGTTTGAGGCTTGAATATGAAGACGAGCAGATCTATGTCTATGATCTATGACGAGGGTTCGGGGACGAGGAATCCGACCATGCACGCGTCCAACATAAAATCGGCGTTGACCCATGCGTGGGTTTCAGCTACAGGGTAGTTGAGAGGTTTGTGGGCTGCGATATATATTGGATCAAACTCACCAAATAGTTTAGTTCCATCCCTTCCAGCAACCCTCATCAATTCCTTCACACCACCAGGATGAAAGTCCAAATACGGTGTGATATTGTACACCTTTCCGTTGAACGCAGACCAAGCGTCGTCCTTCGATCGGTGCTGCTTGAGCACCGACGGGGGAATGCGCATGAGAGTGTCTACTCCCTAGAGCCATTTCAGATACCAAACGTTTACAGAAATATTGAGAAACGTACCCTCAGATCTTCCCCGGACGCCTTCAAGCTCGCCCAGTCCAATGGACTATGACCCGGAGCCAGTGCGACCTTTTCTCTCTTCTTGCTTGGTTTCGTAGGTGGTTTCGTAGTCGATGGTGGTAGAGCTAAAGTCGACTTAGCTGAAGAGGAGGATGAGACACCCGGTATACGGTTCGCTAAGAACGGCGGAGGTGGTGGAGGCATTAAACTGCTATCGGGCGTAAGGATCGCCGGGATGCTCGACTTCCCCGTCGACGCGCGCTGTGCACTGAAAGGACTAGGAAACAGTGGGGGTCTGTCGTCGTCGTTGCGCTCGGTCTCGGTAACGTCGCCATCGTCCTCTTCGTCTGAAGAAGGTGGGGATATCGTCGGTGATGGGACTGCTGAGCCATTATTCGTATCTGTGGTCGTTGCAGTCGATAAACCTGATGTTATCCAACTTCGAAAAAGCGAGGACATGGTGGTGTTGATGTAACTGCGGTGACAGAAGAGGATACAGCCATGCCTGACTCGCGATCGGAGGCCCCTGAGAGCTCCTGAACTCGAGCCCATCCGAACGCAACTAGTACTACGTGCGCTCACTCACGGGTATTGACCTTCGATCAAGTACGTATCGTATTTCATGGCGAGAATACAATCGCCCTCAACTTTGCCTGATCAGTGATGAATTTAAATGGCTGCGGATGCTAAGTAGCCCTGGTTATCCTCCAACAGCACCGTCAAGTTGAACAATTACTAAGTCCCTCGAGTAATAGAGACAAATTCAGCCGCTATTCTTTGCGCCACGACATCTTATTCGAAGGGCTTTCAAGACCATATCCGCCTGCCTCCAATCTGCATCCCAGTCCTCTTCACCAGAGCTATATGAATTACTGTGGTACAAATGACAGCTGTCGGGCAGTATCCAGCTCAAAAACAGGGCAACAGAGACGGGAGAGTGGATAGGAGATTTTCCAACATGAAGTGATTTCAAGGTTTTGAAGCGGTTACTTGGGGCAGCGATGTCTTCCAAGTGTGATGTTATCTGGCAGGATAGATAGATACCTAGATGTTGGAGTGACTTGCACAACGGTGCGATCAATGAGAGGGCAGAGAGAGAAAGGGATGGTTCCGAGTCTGATTCCGAGATTTCTCGTGAACATCCAATCTCGAGAGACCGAAGCGATGGGAGGGCTGTGACGAGGGTGACCAGCTGGGCCTTGGTGATTTCAAAGGGTACGGGAAATGCAATCGCCAAGGTCGAGAGGTGTTTACAGGAGAATAGCGGCTCGAAGATCGAAAACGGCAGCGGATCGGAAAAGGCAGGGTCTTCCTCAACCTCGTCTTCATCGTAGGTAATCACCAGCTCGGTGATCAACGGGGCGCGGGAAGCAACCCATTTGGTGATGGCTGAGTAGTTGGTGGGGAGGATTGCCTTCTGTTCCATAAAATTCAGGCCGGTAAGAGACGCGGGCGGAACCCATTTTTTAAGAAAGAGAGTGGCTTGGAATAGGTCTCCTTCCAATTTGAGGCGCTCCAGGACAGGAAAGCTCCCCGAATCAAATGTGCAAGAGAGTGATTGGCTGAGATCAGCGATGTATCTGTGGTGGCCTTGGAGCGATTTCAGTAGAGGTAATCTTGAAATCGCCGTGATCACTTCTGGCATGAGGAGCATCGTTGGGATATGAATCTGGGTTAAACATCGCAGAGCCGCAAGCGCTTCAGCAAGGGCATTCTGAATGGGTTGCTTTTCGGGCCTAGCGGACAAGGACAGCTTCTCTAGGTTTGGAGTGCAAAAGGGGAGGTATTTCAGCGTGAGCTCATACTCTTGCTTAGATTGTGAGCTGGCGTCGACTTGATCTTTGAGGTCGAGTGTCTTTATGGAAGGAGAGGCGAACAAGTGGATGTCAACGGCATTGCAGGCACATTCCAGAAAAGTTAGGTTTGGTAAGAACGGCCCAGAGTACGGGCGATTGATCCCTGCGATAGTGTATACGCAAGGATGAAGCAACGGTTCAGTACAGCGCAAGGTCCGTATCCTGCGGTGATATTTTTGGAAGCTGGACCAACCGTCGTTCGTGATGGGCTGGGAGAAGCACTGGATGCACTTATGAGATTGATGAAAAACATGAGAAAGATTACCGACTCACCAGAGATTGGTGGCTTTGGTCCCAAGAGAGGGGAGCAAGAAGCTTGAACAACTGAGAGGCAGAAGCCTCGCGCCATGTGTAATCAAGGACGACCTCTGCCCAATCTTTGCATACCAGTGCGAGGTCACTACTGTATCCGGGCTGGCAGCCTAGGACAAGCGACACAAGTTCCCTCAAGATGTCGGGCAGATGGAGAACGCGGTGACTAGCCATCGTCCCTGTCGAAGTAGGTAACTTCTTTAGGAGAACACGCAGTGCGCAGGGTGTAGGTTCAAGTTGGAAACTCAAATTGACCGTCGTTAAGTACCTGCTTCCATATACCATGGATAGGACGTGTGGGAACCAGCATCGGCTTTTGCCAGTCGAGTCGATCAGGAGTCAGGAGTTAAAATATTACCGAAACTCATACGTATCACATCAAGTTCTACCTAGACTTGTGACCAGCTTGTCTTTGATATCCTATATCATTAGTACATCAGCGGTAGGCCCCTTTGCAAGCGAGCACCTTATAGCGGTCCGGTCACGAGGCTGAGTTTAATTCTAGCAGAGATCAAGCAGAGATGCAAGCCGTACGGTTGTCCGTAGCGGCTGATAGGTAAAAGCCAAGTGACAGCGGGGGACTGCTCCACCGCCCCTTTACCCCACAGGCTTAAACCTTGCCCGAGTCTTCTGGGAAATGTAGTCACAGCACTAGAGCTGAGCGGCGCTCAGTATTAAGCGCCCCCCGGCTTGTTTGGCAACGTCCATCGAGAATAACAACGCGATCATATGAGAGTCAGTCTCTCCTTGACTCTGTCTCCCACTCACGCTGTGACCGTTTGTAAAATCTGCGGACTGGACCCTTGGAGCTACTGACTCAACTCGCATGTTTGCGCTAGGAAAACTTGTGGCTTCGCGTCATTTTGCCTTTGCCGACTTGTCGGTTCCGGGGTCATGTCACTCGTACACTGGCAGATAGTACCTTGGCACTTGGACGCGTCGCGATATTTTGCTTGCGTATTAGGTTCTATCTGGCACCTACTACTGGGATACCGTACCGGCGTCTGACTTGGGAGGATATATCCAGAGCAAGATACGCCTGACGCCTCCTGGTCGAGGCTCGGCGGACTAGAGCTTACTCGCCTGGTCACGGACACTGCAGCGTCTGGGAGCACGCACTCAACTCTATCTGACGGGTTCTGCCCCCGTTCCCTGGGCATACAACTCCATCCAGCCCCACATGATATGGCTTTGAATGGGGGGCGATAGCGTGGATGCCCCCCTGGGGCCTTCTTCACACCACTGGCTATGGTGTGAAGCTCATACCAATGGAAGGAGTCATCGAAGCCGCTTTCGGTCGCTTCGCGTTCCATGCGAAGTTTCCAAGGTTCTCAAGCCTCTAGGGATAGCGCGTGCGCCGAGCGACGTCCATCGCCGGTGTGGTGGTGTCCAAGCATGGGCAATAGATAGACAATGGGTGGGATGTGCCTTATTGCACGGTGTCAGATGAGTTCCGGTGTTATTCTGAGTTATCAAGCCCCTTTGGACGAGTCGAGGGCTTGTTCTATGACCCACTGCTAAAAGCAGATTGTTTGCGTCATGGTCATTTGATCTGGATTTCTGATTGACGGTTGTGGCTAATTTGTCGGTATGACAGGATTCATTGAGGCTGCGACGAGAGTCTCCCTGGGCCTCTGTCGATCTCCAACACAATGGCCATGCGTGACGCCGTGTCGGATTGGAGGCAGCGCACATGGAATGCAGATGAGCACGGAATATTTACGCTCGGGCCGGAATAACGACTTAATTCGCCGAATGGCAGGCAACGAGAAGGGCCGCGGCAAATGCCGAAACGCGACTCCGCTCGACGCGTTACAATCCACAGCTACCAAGACTTGCCTCCCTTACTCATCGTCCACCACATCCTCCTCCCCTCGCTGCTCACCGCGCCAGACGACGACAACACCCCTCGTGGGCATCGTCGCACACGACATTCTCCCTTCGCGTTGTACATTTTCGCTTCCTCTGTACACTATTCCTTCGCCAGCTCGCCGCACATGGCTACTCCTGATTCGTCTGCCACGTCCCCGTCGCCTCCAATGACCTTCTTCTCCCAGACCGCCCTGCCACCCCTCGACGTCAACCTCGTCGGCGTCGCCAGCCCCCTCTCCACCGAGCACGACGACMGAACCAAGGCCGTGGAGAAATTCAGGGAAAGGGCCCGATTATCTTCGGTATGTTTCAGCTCTCCTCTTCGACGCGTCTTGCCCGTGGGCGTGATGTGCTGCGCTGACGGCGGAGTCGAGCTCGCTGCGTGACGCCTGGCGCTCTGCTCGGGCACGGTGACGGCGTCCATCCCACGTTTCGTGGTTATGTCTCCTTTCCATTACTCACCACGCTCCCACGCACTTCAGGTAACTCGCGCCTTACGTGCCCGCCTCGCATACGCCTCATTCAAAGCTACACACAACATTCCACAAGTATCGCTGCGCGAGCTCGAGGAGTCGTCCAACCAGCCCAACGCTGCCTCGGGTTCCCGCACCATCGCCGCGAAGCGTAAGACCGGCGTAACTACTATCAACGCAGCAGGTAATAATCACAGCGGCTCTGCCGGACAACCAAGCGGGTCCAAAAGAGCTCCCGCATCCCAGGCGTTCTCGCGAGGAGTCAACTATTACCCTACTTTCGATAGCACCGGATCATTGATTCCCCCGAATCCTCCTTCGACAAGCCGAGTACAGGCGTATCCGCCTTCACCTGCCAACAACGCGTCGCCTTATGGCCAAAGCTTATACGCTTCCTTATTGGCCATCCCACCTGCCAACTACGCTCGTACCATACACAACCCTAGTGACCCACCTCCCCCCGCCCCAGTTCGTCAGATCGACTCTCCCCGCAATCGCCCTCGAGATGCTGCTGACTCACATGCTCCCGTCAAGAGCATAGCCGAGGGTACGCGCGCTCATACGAAAGGACGAAGCAAAGACCTTAAATCGGCCACCCCGAAGACCAAGCGCACCCCAAAAGGAAAGCAGAAGCGATCGGCACGCCGAACTTCCGGAGGCACCAACGATACCGACTCAGTCGACGGCGATGGCGACATCGACATGAAGGCTGCTGCTGCCCTCACATCATTGTTGATGCACAATCACCGTGGCAGCGCTTCCTTGTCTGTCGGTGCAGGCAGTGCTTCGTCTCCTCGGTCAAGTATTGATGGCGCGGCTTCGGAAGCCGGTTCGGCGGCGTCATATTCCCACTACATGCAGAGTTCTGCGCGTTCTTTCTCTGATATAGCAGCCTCTAGCCAAACTCTGGTTCCAGAAGGCGCGCTCATTCGTCCCCACACGCCTGCTGGAAGTGTCACGAGCGAATCCAGGGTCACCACGACACCGCGTCCCGATCCCACTGACAACGAGGCAGCGGACTTGATGCTATTCTTGGCTACCTCTCCTTCTCCTGCCAGACCTACCACCAATAAGGAGAGGAACAACCGAGATCTGGCCGCGTTCAGAACACTGTCGACGAACAACGATCGGCCCAAGGGCCGTGTGCTGTTCGCCACTACCCCAGCTCCTCCCGGTCCTATTTTGGAAGATTCTCACAGGAAGAGCCTTCCCACCGGTCAGGCCAAGCCTCTAGCTCGAGGTGGCGCTAGCGAAGCTAGTTTGGCCTCAAGTATGTCTAGCATTGGGAGCTACATGGGTGTCGAGCCTTCTTCGCGTCCTGCTAATGTGGTACAGAAATCGGGTCGCTCAACACCCCCGAATCAGCCTACCTCTCAACTCCTACCCCCTCCATCGTTCTCTGCCCCTCGTCATACGACCAACACGGTCGAGAACAAATCCGCGAGTCCTCAAGTACAAAACCCCTATCCCCCTTCTACCACTGTCGAGTTCAATATCAACGAATTTATCAATGCCTCCCCTTCGCCTAGAACCAGCAAGACTGCTACTAGTCATTTCGACCCTTCCGGGGCCCCGAAGCCGAACCTGAGCCTCAGAGCTGACGTTGGACGCAAACTCTTTGAGGAGGAGCAGATTCGGCTTGGTGCGCTGAGGGGTCTCGGTCCCGATGGGATGGGAGCATCCCTTGGCGCCGGTATCGACTTGAGCAGTTAACGCGGTCACGACGTGTCCAAATGCGGCGTGCAAACAGCTTATCCTTATAGTCCATCACATTTCTTCTGCAGTATCAATACGGGACAATTCTTTGTGTAAACCCCACGCTGGACGGTAGATCGCATCCCCCCAAGTCATCCTTCGCGTTTCTGAATGTCACGACCTTCATATGGATGCTCTTACACGTCCCGGACAAATCAGACTACGACTACCATACCCAAGCTTCGACCTCTACCTAATTCTGTATCCAACTCGTCTGTCAGCCCAACATCTCCCTTTATCATCAATCATCAATCATCTACCTCTTTGTGGTTGTCCGCTATCTTCATCCTTTCTTTGGGCATTCATGAAATATATGTGTACGAAAAGATTGGAGTACGATCGCCACGTTCATTCACGTACCCTGGAACTCTTTTTCTTTCCCTTTCTCTCTCAATGTTTCTCTCTATCTCCCTCTCTCTCCATGAGATGTTTCTACATATCTATTATGGGTTGATTTATCATCTTGTCCATATATATAAGCTCGCTCGCTGTGTTGTGCWWTCGTTTGATCATTTCTCTATTTTCTTGGCCTGTTTCTTTCATCGTTTCCTCTTCCTACATCCGACTCTCCTTTCTCATCTCTCTCTCTCTCGTTTCCCCTCTATCCCGTCTCTCCATCTACACTTGTCTGTCCACTAAGCCACAGGACATTCCAAGGGAGTGTAGACATGTTTTTCATGTACTTTATCTGTACGACACACGATCTCCTCCCATGCCGACATACTACATATCTCTTCTCCTCACATACGAGAACTCCGAATATCGAATCTTTCCTTTCCTTTGATCTCTTTTGTCATCTCTACCTTCTTGTAATTTTATTTCAAGTCTGTGTCGTCTGCACTCTTATATGTATTCGCACATATCGTCCGTCTGTCTAGTAATTCGAGTCCTGCTGCCATTTGACCTCGTTTATGTTGTTGTGATACGAAGGTAATCCGACTTGCTGGGTGCCAACAGCAAGGGCTTGATTCGCTGGCGTCCGTGGTTCAGGGATTGCTGAGATCTGGCAGTGTTTTCCGACTCGGGTTGTTATGTTTATTGTCTGTGTAAGTACATGACCCGCTCTAGTCGTATTTGGACTGACCTAATTACAAGTCTACCGTTTGGAACAAAATACCGGCACTCGTATTGTGTCCACGCCAGCTTGGAATTTTTGCGGGCCTTCTCTAGTATTGGGCATCACGCCGCAGACGCAACCAAGGCAACTCGCCAGAATATTCTGACAACTTGTGAGAAGACCCTGGCACGTTCGCTAGATCCTTGGAACATGAGCGTGATGCCTCGACTGGGAAGTATGTAGCGATCGACCCTTTTTGCGCTGGCGAAACTCAGTTGACAGGCGCGAGCGCGGCTACACATTGTTGAAAGTGTCAGTTTTTTGCCTGGTTTGTGAAACGGTCGCGTGAATGCACCGGTTCATCATCTTCCAAGACACTTTGCAGCGCCATTGTACCGCGCTCACGAACCCTATGCATGAGCCTCCGAGATGGGAATGCCTTGCGGGCAACATCGAGTTTGCTCCGGTCATTTCGGTTGTTTGATGCCCAATGACATACCATATATGGATGGAAAGTTACCATATACAGTTAGTGGCAGTGTTCCCTGCATTAGCTTGGTTCGGTCTTGGTAGGGTTGACGCGTTGTTGACAAAACGCCTTGAAACGCATTGCCATTGCAATCTCGGGCAGCAGGTTCGCTGCGGTACTATAAAGGTGTCGAGGTGCTCTCATGATCCAATCCACGACAAAAACATCCTTTCCCTCTTTCCTCGGAGGCCTCTCATGATTTCCCTTTCCACCGTACTCTGCCTCGGCTCTATTCTCTCGGGCGTCGCGCTGGGAAAGCCAACAAGACGCCAGACAGCTGCACCAGAGATCTGCGAGCCCAAGTTCGAGCCTGATGAGCCATACGATTGGAACAACTCAGAGGCAGTTGGGCTTTCTAATGGGCTGAATGTGGATTCGGGACTCATCAAGACCACTCCGCCGACCTTCTTCAAGTTCCAGAAGGTTGGGGCTAATCCGCCTATTTATACCATACAGTACGTATATTCAGGCCTGTAGAGTGTTTTCATGGGTCGATGAAGCTGAAATGTGGCTCGTTTAGCACCTTCGACAAACCATTGGCCGTTGAGCTCAGTGGCAACAGCTCCCTTGTTCTGAAGCAGGACAATGGAAACGTTGGGTACGCGGCTGATTGATGCTATAATTGCTTATCATAACCATTTTCGCAGTGGCCAAAAATTCGTTATTGAATGTGGTTTCTGTGGCTCGGCTGTCCAAGACAACTGTTTCATGCGGCTCGTGGATAAGCCCGATTCTTGCGTGCAGGTTGGGAACAACGCACCCAGTCGGGGATCTTCTGGCGACGCCTTGTTCATCGCTTCGTCCTGCCGTAGAGATGACAGCCAACGGTTCAACTACTTCAAGCGCGAACTTATCGACCCCAGCGAACCTCCATACGAGGGTGGAGGTACAGCCTTGGCCCCTCCTCCCCCTGGCCACGGTGGTGTCTGTAATCCCAACTTCGAGTTCGAGGGCGTTCGGGTCGCCAACAGTGCCATAAACTGGGGGGCCCCGACATTCGAATCGAACATCGACCTCGTTGGTGAATCTGATTTCAACAAACGTCTTGAGATCCGATTCGAACAGACTGGCTCACCTGTCCCCTACTACATTGCCAAGTATGTGCCTTCACCTATGAATATTGCTTCCGGGCATTGAACATGTTTCTTCTTATAGGTCCCTCAATGGCTCGAATCTGGTCGTTGCGACGCGCGCTGTGAACGACAACCTGTACTTCATCCCTGCCGATGAGAATAACGAGTGCGTCTTTTCATATAAACTTGATGGTGCTGTGGGTTACTCAACCTCGGCTTTTAGACGTAAATTCTTCAACATCGAGTGTTCTTCAGGTTGCTCAAGCGCAACTGCCGTCGCTCCCGGAGATTTGACCGCAGACGGCTGCACAATCAAGTCCACATTCAACCAGAAATGTGTTCAAGTCGGCAATGGGCCTTCCGCCGGAAACCAGGGCGATCGTATTTTCTTGAACGATTGCAACGGGTCGGACAGCCAACGGTTCAACTTCATCACCTCTCCGTTCAAGCAAAGTGGTCGTGAGCCCGATTATGACATCAGCACTGTTACTACCGCTGGAGCTCCCAAAGTTCACCTCGCCGGAGAATCGGGTGGAGATGTCGACATCGACCTCCGAGAGTTGATCAGGAACAGCTACATCGTCATTGGATTATTGGCTGGCCTCCTCATCAGCATGATCGCTTTGGGTGCCCTTATGCTCAGCAAAGGCTGCTTGAAAGGACGCGAGGCAAAGCCGCGCTACACCGTCGTGGCTGGTAAAGACACGGAGGGCTTCACAGCTCATCCCTCTGGTCGTTACAGCGACTAAGCATGCTTGTGCTCACGGACTTGAGTAGTGTAGTTATATTTATGAGTTGGTGGATACGTACATCACCCTTCATGGACTTTTAGCTGTCGTTTTGTAGCATTCTGTCATTTGATAAAATATATCATCTTGCTTGTTACTCCTGACTCCTAAGCGCGACAATCACGGTACCCTTCATTCGGCGTCAGGTGACGGAAAGCGAGAAAATATTGCAACTGCGAAGCTTTGCCTCAGCCAACCTTGTTTCTTTATCGCGATGACCAAGTATATCGTTGTCAGTGGTGGTGTCGTCAGTGGCATTGGCAAGGGGGTCATTGGTGCGCACAGCAACCCACTCCTCACTCAGAACACCATCCAGACGCCTTTTTTCTCTGTGCTCGTCCCCCAATCCAGCCTCCTCGACTGGTCTTCTACTCAAAACGACCGGTCTGAAGGTCACCTCGATTAAGATTGATCCGTACATGAACATCGACGCGGGTACGATGCGTCCCACCGAACATGGAGAAGTTTACGTCCTCAATGACGGTGGAGAGGTCGATCTTGATCTTGGAAACTACGAACGATATCTCAATGTCACCCTTTCTCGCAACAACAACATCACTACCGGCAAGATATACTCTGAGGTCATCGAAAAGGAACGAAAAGGCGCGTATCTGGGGAAGACCGTGCAAATTGTCCCCCATGTCACGACCGAGATCCAAGATTGGATCGAAAGGGTTGCTAAAGTCCCTGTCGACGAGACTGGACTCGCGCCCGACGTGTGTATCGTTGAATTGGGAGGGACGGTCGGCGATATCGAGAGCGCACCTTTCGTGGAAGCGATGAGGCAGTTTCAGTTCCGAGTCGGTCACGACAATTTCGCCCTTATCCACGTCTCCCTTGTCCCGGACATGCATGGTGAACAGAAAACGAAGCCAACGCAAACTACTGTTCACTCACTTCGAGGGCTGGGCTTACTTCCTGACCTCGTGCGCGTTATAATGGACTTCCTCCTTAAATTCACCGTTTTAACGGGTTTGTAGATTGCCTGCCGTCTCCTTGTTCCTCAACCACTCTCCCCTGCGACGAAAGACAAGATCAGTATGTTCTGTCACGTCGCCTCCGATCAAGTCTTTGGTGTACACGACGTCTCTTCTGTCTATCACGTCCCGCTCCTGCTCGAGTCACAGGGTATCATCGAATATCTTACGAATCGACTCAAGCTGAATACAATCCAAATAACCGAGGAGATGCGAGACAAAGGAAAGAGCCTTGCGACGCGCTGGAAGGAAATGACATCCGTGTAAGTGACTGGGCATTGAGATGGCCCCACGCATTCATTGACACGATCTTTAGACAAGAACGACTGTACGACACCGTTCAAATCGCTCTTGTGGGGAAATATACCGACTTGAAAGACTCATACATGAGCGTGATAAAGTCGCTAGAGCACTCTGCCTTCAGAGTGCAGCGAAAACTAATTATCCATGTATGTTTTACTCTCTCAGCCTGGTTCGCGCTTTGAACAAAGTTATAGTGGGTCGAGTCGTCTGACTTGGAACCCGCCACTCAAGAAACCAACGCAAAGCAATATCACGATGCCTGGAGATCTGTTGTTGGTGCCGGGTAGGCACTTCATTCTTTGCCTCCGAATAAAATAGTCTTGCTCAACCATTAACCAGTGGAATCCTCGTTCCGGGGGGCTTTGGAACGCGTGGCACGGAGGGCATGATGCTTGCAATCAAATATGCCAGAGAGCAGAAAATCCCTTTCTTGGGTATATGCCTTGGGTTCCAGCTCGCTGTAATTGAGTGGGCAAGAAACGTTCTCGGACTGCAGAGTAAGTTACTTCCCAGACGCGATGTGGCTTCGACGACTGACTTCTCAACTTAGACGCTACCTCTGCAGAATTTGTTTCCGACGCCGAGCACCCAGTGATTGTGTTCATGCCTGAAATTTCCAAAACGCATATGGGCGGCACAATGCGCCTGGGATTGCGACCAACAATCTTCCAAAACGATACAGAGTATCAGGCCTCCCCGGGCGCTTCAAACCCCTCGCCTTCATCGTCTACCTCATCGTTATCATCTTCTCCGCCCACCCCTCCACCTACGATCGCAGCCAAGCCCTACTCCAAAGCCCGTCGTCTGTATGGGAGTAAGCAAACGATATGGGAACGTCATCGCCATCGGTATGAAGTCAATCCACAATATGTTGAAAGATTAGAGAGCGTGCCAAATGGTATCCGTTTCACTGGAAAAGATGAGAAGGGCGAGCGGATGCAGGTCATGGAGCTGTATGGTGAGTGATGTTGCGAAAACTCCGTTTACCACTGCTCATTGTTGCGTTCTTAGATCACCCATATTTTGTCGGCTTCCAAGCTCACCCAGAGTTTTGCACCCGTCCTCTCAACCCGTCGCCGCCTTTCCTCGGCCTTGTTGCTGCAGCCTGTGGTGCTCATGTGCTCGAAGAGCAGATGCGGCGACAAGAAACTACGTTCAAGCCTCCTCATCCCGAGCATGCGATGGTTAGCGAGAGCAAACTCCGAGAAAATTCCATTGAGCACGCTATTGATGGCAGGGGAGCATTGTAGGTTCAGAAAGCGATCGTTCGAAAGTCCTTGCTTGCTGGTGTCTTGATTAGGCATTGTGGCCGTTTACTCTCATTGCCATGTCCATAGAAATAATTTGTTGTTGCTTTATTTTTGTTGTGATCAGACGGTGCATCATGTAGATGTAGATAATTATGAAGTACGTAGAAGATGACTTCGTACGGTACAATGGTATACAAGAGGTGTACTTGATACAAAATGTGATTGATTATGTCGCAAATAGCCCAATTTTACGCCCAATTATCGATTAGAGAATCACGCATCTCTCCAATGACCGCTGCTGAGCTTTGCCCTTGGAGTTCTGGGTGACGATGAGATAATGAACAGGAAGAAGAAAGTGTCGTTGAAACTCACTGAAGGTGGCTTCGATTACGCTGATCTCTGTCGCTGTTGTTTCTAGACCTGTGAACGCGCACCAGTCATTGACAACAAGACCGGCACCGATAACATCAGATCCACGATTGACAGTCCCAGCCTAGGTAGAAGCCAGATAAATAAAGAGTTGAGAAGTTAATCCAAGGGTCACTTACGACCAAGGGCACTTGCAACAAACTGCTCAGTTCATCTTGATCCTGGATACTGGTTTTCGGATGGACCAGTCCACCCTGGTTGGTGATAGCACAGTAGCTGCCGACAAGGACATTGTCTGCAATAGTTTGTCTGAAGACTTCGACCTTGAGGACATCGGCGATGATTTCTTCAGTCTCTCGATCGACATCGGGATGGACCAGGGCGACGTGATCGTTGCACGCGATAACATTCCCCAACGCAGATAACCGCTCTTCTACGCGCTGTATCGCTACAGCATCAGGCAGTGAGTTTCGGAGGTGTTGGAGTTCTTGATCGGTGGTTGTTGAGGGGACGAGCAGGCCATGGCGGTTGCCTTGAAAATTTGTGAGGTTAGAAATATTTTTAATGGAAGTAAAAGAGGGATCGCACCAGCTGTTAATCGTCCTACTATCCGCGTACCACCAATGCTGGTGTGTACAATAGGGATAACATCTCCCAGCTCGCTTTCGAAAGCTGAGTAGAAATTTGTGCTGCCTTGGATTGCAGCCAGGCAGTAGCTGTTTGTGAGTTTGGAGAAGACTCCGATGTCGCTGCTGTTTTCGAATTGGATACCTAGAAAGTATAGGTTCAGTTGTCGAATGGCGCAC
The DNA here is from genome assembly GCA_029747585.1 of Pleurotus djamor. Taxonomy (NCBI): domain Eukaryota; kingdom Fungi; phylum Basidiomycota; class Agaricomycetes; order Agaricales; family Pleurotaceae; genus Pleurotus; species Pleurotus djamor. The sequence continues at coordinate 21,463 of JAPEVF010000365.1, read as the reverse complement.
GAGAAAGAATGATAGTTACGGGTAGCCATGGTGGAGGGGTAGTAGTAAGAGCTGGAGCCTGAGGGAGGAGGAATTCAGGGGACGGTTCGATCACTCTTTTTGATGACTTCTTAGACGCCCGGGACTTGTTTTTTCCTTCCGTCAACTGACTCCCTCCCCGGAACCGACTTGACTCGAGTCATATCTTACAACTTCGGTCGCGATGCTCTCGAGCCTGCGAACTGCCTCAACGCTTCGAGAATGCCGGAGGCAATCACTTGCAGCCTGCTGGAAAACATCACGAGCTATCACGTCGTTTCAGAAGCTAAGTTCAGTGAACGTTAATGGACAAACTGAGGTCGAGAAAATAGTTCTGGATACGATCAAGGTAGCTTGGGCTTCCTAATGCACTGCGACAGGGTTGACTGATAGCTGAAAGGCGACGGGACCTATTTCCTTTGCGCGTTATATGCAACTTTGTCTTTCCCATCCGACACATGGATACTACATGAATCCTTCTCATGCGGTTTTCGGAACAAAAGGTGATTTCGTCACCAGTCCTGAGATCAGCCAGGTATTCGGCGAGGTGTGTAGCTTCTCCGTCTTGTTCACGCCGCTTGACAAGCTTCTAGATTTTGTAGCTCATCGGGATATGGTTCCTGAGTCAATGGAGCGCGGCTGGACAGCCCTCATCCATACGGATCGTTGAACTCGGTCCAGGCAGAGGGACGCTGATGAGTGACATCCTCCGAGTCATTTCCAAGATCCCCGCGGCGAGGGTTTTGGAGAACAAATCGCTGGTGTTTGTTGAAAGCAGTCCGAGTATGCGGCAGCTACAGGAAGATAATTTAGCTCGGGTTTGTGAGGACAATCATTGGAGTCTACGGTGGGAGGGCTCTATTGAGGATATCCCTGCTGATGAAAACGCGTACACGTTCATTCTTGCCCACGAATTCTTCGACGCGCTTCCGATCCACAAATTGACCAAGGTCGAGGGTGACTGGCGGGAAATCATGGTCGCTTCTCAACCAGGTGCCAATGAGCAGCCTGAACTCTGCGCTGCCGTCTCCCCCTCCCCGTCTCCTGTTTCGGCTCTTTTGGCACATTCATCACCTCGTTTCGCGTCTCTACCTCCCGGTTCGAAACTCGAGGTTTCGCCTGCATCATTCAAGGTATCACGGACGATTGGAGAACTCATCGCAGCTTCATCGAAAGGTGGAAGCGCCTTGGTGGTTGACTATGGAGGGGACAAGGCCTTTGGGGATTCATTCCGCGTATGTCAATTATCTATCTTTCATTTCCTAATTCTCATTATCAATTTTCCTTCAGGCTTTCAAGGATCATCGACCTGAGAGCATATTTCATCGACCTGGAGAATGCGATCTTACTGCTAACGTTGACTTCGCATATCTCCGAGAGGCCGCAGCGGACTTTGGTATGTTGTTCGGATACCTGCGACTTCACCCGTGGTCCTGAAATTTTTCATAGCTACGTCACACGGGCCGATATCGCAAGCTACTTTCCTCGAAGGTATGGGTGTATACCATCGGGCCAAGGTTCTAGTGCAAGCTGCTGCCTCTGCGGAGAGAGCACAGAACATACAACATGACATCCAGAGACTAGTTGATCCTCTGGGCATGGGGACTCAATACCAGGTTATGTGCTTCTCAAAGTCTGCTTCCGATCACCCTACTCCGACTGTATATCCTTTTGTTAGCTAGGCTTCAAGGCCAATGCATCATGGCCACACGCTGCCACTGGTTATTTCGAAATTGTATGAGTCGGTTGGCGTGTTGCTCAATATAGTAAGCCCCGTTTTCGGCCACTCGTTCGGGGGTGACTCTTCCTCTTCCTTGGCATGTTGCCTTGCTTTGACCACTGCCTTTGCTTTGTTTGGTGCCTCTGGGTGGGTGTCCACCCGTCGTGGTACTTAAACGGCCTTGAGAATGACTTTTTATCCCCCTTCGAATTTCGACTCTTTCCAAGCACGCTACTATCTTCCATCTCAACTTCGATACTGCTTCAACCCAACTTATCACCATCATATCATATGAGAACGGTCGCACTTGGCAGGACGCATAGCGAGCCTATTATCACTTCGGTGTACAAGGAATCGCCAGATGGGACGCGGTTCACCGAGTCGGAGGACACTTTGCCAGTCTACTCGTCGCTCCATCCTCCATCGTACATAGTGACTCATCAAGACAGAGTATTACCTATGCGTCCACCCAGGTTATCAGTTCCTCATGCACTGCGTCGCTCTGTGGCACCAGTCGCAACTCATAGTGCGTTCCTAATATGTTCCCTTGCTGCACCAGTTTGTTCAATGTACATTCTTTCATGAAGTAGCTTGGGGACATCACAACTTGATTAGGAGAGGCCTATCTAGCCGGTTTTACCAACGATATAGCCATTATATCAAGTTCATGCTATGCACAGCTGGTATTATTCTGGTGTCTACGGTGGTCTGGCTGCTTACTTGAGCGCGTATTATAAACACCCATACTCTGTGTACTTTCCCTCCGTCATTGTAATCGTCCTCTGCACGCAGAGAAGGTCTGATTTAGTGAGCGGGAACGTGTCGCGTGTGTGTGTGATCGGTCCGACGACGGCGCTTGCATCTTGCCTCCTTCCCTCTCGATCTCTTCTGAGTCATTCCTACTACTCACCAAAATGTCGTCTATGAAAGCCTATCTCGCTGAGAAATATATGTCTGGACCGAAAGCAGATGCTATCCTTGCTCGGACATCTGGAAAGAAGAAGAAACGAAAGACGGCCACAGCAACCAGCGCATCTGGAGCTTTTTTGGTGGACGACGATGCGGGCTGGGGTAACGAGGCAAGAGGAGATGATGGAGATGATATGGAAGACGTTGTGGTTGCTTCAGACCGAGGATTCAAGAAGAGGAAAGTTGAAAAGGCGGAAGGAGAAGCTGGTGGTTGGGCGACATTGCAGGAAGGCATTAAAGCTGAGAGTCCGCCACCTGCTGCTGATGAACAACCTATGGTTGTCGATGAGCCCGCTAAACCGTTTACTGGCGGTCTCGTCTCTGCTAAGCAGCTAAAGAAGGCTATGGCACCCAAGAAACAGGAAAGTAAAGCTACGGCTGAAGAAATCGCTGCTGCCCAGGAAACTGTTTACCGTGACGCCAGTGGGAAGAAGATTGACACTAAGGCGGAACGGGCTGAGGCTGCGCGTCTGAAGCGGGAGAGGGAAGAGAGAGAGGCGAAGAAGATGGAGTGGGGAAAGGGCCTGGTGCAGAGAGACGAAGCGGAGCGACGCAAGAAGGAACTCGACGACCTGAAGGGGAAGAAGTTTGCCCGTCACGCAGACGATGCTGATTTGAATGAGGAACTCAAGTCCAAGGAACTTTGGAACGATCCTGCTGCTGCTTTCCTCACAGTAAGCCCACCTGTTTTCCTCTCAACCTGGCCAGGTTTCTCATTCGCGTTTTTTGTGCAGAAAAAGAAAAGCAAAGGCCCTCGCAANGCCCGAATATTCGGGACCCCTTCCCCCTCCCAACCGATTCGGAATCAAACCTGGGTACAGATGGGACGGCGTTGGTAAGTCGTGAAATATATCGCAGGTCAGCTACCGGAAGCTGATCATAAACATGATATTCTTTAGACCGGGGAAATGGCTTCGAGAAGAAGTTGTTCCAGCAGCAGAACTCGCGGAAACGACAAGGACTTGAAAGTTATCAATGGAGCGTCGACGATATGTGATTTCGACTGCCCTGCAACACACCATGCTGCGTACTATGCTGAACGGAACGTCTTCTCATGCCCGCCCGCATAATGGCTATGTGTCATTTTCACCTCGACATTGGCTGACACTCACTGTCAATCCAACTTCCACCGCGGGGCCGACACCCTTGATAAAATCGGTCGCAAGAACAGGAGGAAGCCCTGGAACGTGCACCCACAACTAGCCTTAGAGTCAATGTTGTTGGTTAATTACTCGAACCATGTGAATGCACGATGTTGACCTTGTATGATTCTTTATACTCTCTTCAATAATGCGCTGATGTACGTGTCCAATCCTCTTCGTTCGATAGCACCAGTGGTCATACATATTCATGTTCTTCTCGCACGCAGACCCAGACCTTCGACTTTACGCCGCAGTGCCATAGCCTTCACTCTGTCAGTATCTAAGAAGAATCACCATCGACTCCTCACCCATGCACCTGATTTCTCGGGAAAGAATGCCAAGTTCAATGTCATATGTTATGACCTTTGATTACTTGGAGGTAAACGTTGAGCGTGCGGCCTCATCCCACTCGCTTCCGCACACCGTATGGTTATCGTTGATGTGCCTTGCACAAGCGTAGTGTGCCAACGCTCCCCATTTATCATGTTGCTTTACAAGTTCCTTTAAAGGTCGGCGAGCAGGATGTAAGTCTTACCGAACTGCGCCCCCAGCTTCACATATTCCGTGGTCATCCATCATGAAGTGGTCCAGCTTGTCGATCTTCGTCGCTGCCAGCGTTGCCTCGGCTCAAACCTTCCAGAGGCTCGGAGCATGCCCCACCTTGGGCTGCGTCTTCCCCCCTGACCAAACGGATTTCTACGCTGGAGCCTACTTCGACATACGCGTTGAAGTTCATTCCCCCGTCAACGGAACCGAGGCTTACAACTCGGGCAAAGTTGACAAGGACTTCACCCTCTGTATCTCACAAGGCGATGGTGAATGCAAGGACGTTACGGAATTTTTCTCGGTTGAGGACCCAGAAATCGATACCTGGGAATTCTCGTGAGCTCCTGGTGCTGCCGTCCAAGCTGAAAAATGACTTACGCCCTCTTAACCCTAGGTACTATGAAGATCTCTTCGCGCTTGATGCCAAGTCGCCTAGTGTTGTGAACGTCGCGTCGAAGGGTTACCGCGGTGTGCGTGTCTTTGTCCACATGGCTCTCCCTTTAAATGTCCGGCTGACCTCGTCCCCATAGCTCAAACTTGATACAGTCAGTCGGATCGTTTGTGTCTTTATCTCACAATCTCACGGAGTTCTCTACCATAGCCTGGCGAGTACACTGCTCGTCTCAAGTACCACAAGCAAATGGAGACGGTTGCCCAATGGCTCGTTCGTGAGCCCGCTCGCGAGAGAAAGGCCAAGAACGCCATCATTTTCATTGGTGATGGTGAGTAGTGTTTGAATGGCAGTCACGCGATACGTGCTAACACCCCACCTCCCACCCAGGTATGACCCAGGCCATGATCACTGCTGCTCGCATGATTGCCCACAAATCCATCAACGGACGATACCAATCTTTGATGCAAATGGACCAAATGGACTACCTCGGACAGTATGTGATCAATCACAACTTCGACGCACCTCAACCCCTTCGCTAACCGTTCCTTCTTAGTCAAATGACCCACTCCATTGACTCATACATCACCGACTCGGCCAACTCTGCTTCTGCCCTCTTCGCTGGTCACAAAACTACCTCTGGTGCTTTGAACGTCTATGCCGACAGTGTACGTTCTCCAAACTTTTCCGTTACTCGATGAAAGCTAATGTTGATATCGCTGTTTAGACCACGGAAAACTTCGACGATCCTAAATATGAGACTATCGCTGAGCTTTTCCGCCGAAAACGTGGAGGAGCCCTTGGCATCGTCACCACCGCGGACGTAACGGACGCTACTCCTGGTAAGTGCTATCCTAGCCTTACCCCTTTATACCAACCCAGTCCCTAAAACCCCAAACCCCTTCCAGCTGCCATGTGTGCACACACGAGAGATCGTAAGCGATAGTATCTCGATTTGCTGGTTTAGCTTGTTGACAGCAATCTAGGTGGTGAATCTGCCGGTATCTTGTCGGAATTCATTAATGGCCCGTTGCTCAACCACACATGGCCATCGGGCTGCCAGGAACCCGATGTCCTCTTTGGGTACGTCATTTAACTGCTTGATTGCGTCTGGATGCTTATTCTGTTGGTTTTAGTGGAGGTGCAGAGACATTCCTCCCCGGCGAGAACTCCCCCAATGGAACGGATTACTACAAGGTCTTTGAGGAGCGTGGATACAACGTCGTGTATAACAACGAAGAGCTCCAGAAGACTGATGTTGAGAAGAAGACCTTGGGTATCTTCGCAAGTGAGTCTGTCGGCCTTCGTTCTGCAAACACTCGTACTGACGTCCTGTCCAGAGGGTATTCTGTGCGTCGAATTGGAGGTAGTGAAAGTAGATGGTACTGATGGATGCTCATAGTGCTCGATGGCTCGACCGTAATGTCTACCGCGATGCCCTTGTCGGTACCAAGGACTCGCCAAAGGGTGATGGATCAGACACCCTCGACCAACCCGGACTCAAGGCTATGACACTCAAGGCTATTGACATCCTCCAGGCTCGCCAAAAGGACACCAACAACGGCTGGCTTATGCTGTGAGTTATTCCTACCTCTCTTAAACTTGCTCTGACTGGTTGGGCTCTAGTTCTGAGGGTGCCAGTATTGACAAGATGATGCACGCCCTTGACTACGATCGTGCTTTGGGTGAATTGTTGGAGTTGGACGATACCATCCGTGCTACTATTGCTCGTAAGTCCTTAGCAACAACTTTGTATGGTGCTCGGTCTCACCTTGGCACCTTCGCAGACCTCAAGGAGATTGGCGAATTGGAGAACACTCTCATTGTTGTCACTGCCGATCACGGTCATGGCTTCGTAGGTCCCTCCTGTTTATACAGGAGCCAATACCCCTCTAATTCATGCTCAATAGGATGTCTACGGTAGCGTTGACACCAAGTACATGGAAGCCCAGACTGATCCCCGCAAGAAACGTGACGCTGGTGAGTCTTTTTATTGAACTAACTCTGCAAAATACTGTTTACTCATGGTGGTCGGCAGTTGGTATCTACGAATGGTCCGGATTGAGTGGATACACTGTTGAGAAAGGCTCCTCGCCCAAGAACAACACTATCGTCGTCGGCTCTCAGGGACCCAACTTCCCCGTCCAATGGGATCCTCGTTATACCTTTGCTGTAAGCCCCCCTCGTCGCATCTCACTCCGAAGTCTCGCTCAAATCTATCTAATATTAGGGTGGTATGGCTGCTCACCCTGACATGTAAGTTGGAAACGTGCGATTCAGACACTCGGTCAGGAACTAACAATTTGTTTTCCAGTCGTGAGGGCTGGAGCGTGAACAAGACTGGTACCCGCAGAGCCGCCGTCAAATCTGAGAGCTCGGGTTATGTTGGCAATCCCCATGACCAACCACATGGTAAGCATGCAGCGCTTTCGTGCTTAATACCTCCATCCTGACTCCTTGCGTCCACAGGTATTGAAATTGGTTCGTAAACGTTTGAGATGACTATATCCCGGTGGCTGATACCTCGTCCAGATGGCACGATCCCTGACTCCAGCGGATCTGGTGTTCACTCATTGACCGGTACGTCTCCCCGCCTAAATGTCACCGACGTTGAACCGTAAGGGATTCATTCAATCTTAGATGTCTCCGTATTTGCCAGTGGACCCGGTGGTGAAGCCTTCCGTGGTGTTTGTGAGTCTCTACCGGTTTTAAGTCGTGCGTCCTCTCCAACACTGATGACTTTACTCCCTTTAGATAACAGCATTGACGTCTTCTTCAAAATGGCTGATGCTCTTGGGCTCGGCGCCGACCTCGCCTAGATAGATTCGAGTAACGCTCTCGCTACTAGGTCACCTAATTTATGTATCATATTATACTTAGAGTACTAGAACTGGAGTAGTTGTCTCCCGTCAATATTACTTGGAGAATGACGAAACTTTATCGTTATCGTCATATTGCTTGCCACAATCACCTCACCTAGAACCAGCTGGTCCTTGTTTTCTCCTTCTGACAAACACTCCTTGACCACCTTATGTTCGGTGACAGGCTTCCCATACGGTCAGTTGGGCTTGGCGGACCCTTCGCGTTTGTGGCGGCTATGAACGGTGGGACTGGTCAAACTTGACCACAACGTTAACTCTCAAAACGCTTATTTCGACAATCGACACAACTGGACATCCTTGACATTCAGCTTCATACTGCTGGTTCGTTGTGCTCACTTTCACCTTGCTTTCGATGCTCCGAATCCTGGAATCTTTGTGATCCTGGAAAATCGGACTGGCATCCTGTTGTGGCATCCTCTTCCCATGGCGTGTACACGATTCCTTGGGACCTTGACAAGACGACATCGAAGACCGGGCATCTGAAGCTCGCTCGTTTGATAATGGAGATACTCGCGCCGCTTCTACACACAACTAAACTCGTCGCCCATATGGCCAAATATCGAACGTGCGTCGGATTACGTTCAGAGACTTTGGGCCACACCGACGTGGGTCAAGTACACCCTGGCGGCCCCCTCGTTACAAAGAGAACAGAGGCCTCTGATTTTTTCATTGCGCATTTCTCTCGAATACATCAAATTCCGAGTGCGGCATCACGACGATCCACGCTCACCACAGAACACGTTCGTCATGTTTCGTATTTCTCATAATGGATCGAGGGCGCTGTGCCTAACTTCTACTGTCTCCACATGCGCTGATGGACAGTTGAATCCAATCACCAATCCTTACTCACGAGGAAGACACGAGCATCGAGATTACGATACACTTCCTCTCGTTGCACCCAGCCTATAAAGTGCCCAGGGTTATGGCTTGTACGATAGGTACCTTCGGCCTTTCCTTCTCGGACTCTTGCGAAGATGGGTAGAGTCTCTGCTGCACTCTTTGCTACGGCTTTTTTCCAGATCGTCGCCGCTCAGAGCTTCAAACGATTGGGAGCTTGCCCGACGCTTGGCTGCATCTTTCCACCTGACCAGGCCGAGTTCTTCCCCGGTTCCCTCTTCGACATTCGTCTAGAAGTTCACGCACCAGTCAACGGTAGCGAGGCTTCGAACAACGGGGTCGTGAACCAGCAATTTTCTCTTTGCATCCAACAGGGTACCGGTCGTTGCCAAGATGTCACCAAGTTCTTTTCTGTGAAGGAATCGCCCGTTGAAACTTGGTCTTTTTCGTATGTTGCGTCTAGATCCCTCTTCTTCGCTTCATACTGACTTGCCATGTACAGCTACTTCGAGGACCTCTTCGCCAAAGACGCCGGATCTGCGACCGCCGTAAATGTTGCGGCCAAAGCTTATCGAGCCGTATGTTTTTGATCCCCGGTATTTTCTCAGATCGTCACTCACGGTCCGCGAAATCCCTCAGCTTACTCTCACCAAGGTGTGTAGGGTCCATCTAATCACCTCACACCTCGTCTCTAACGGCCATTCTCTCCACCAAAGCCTGGTGACTACGTCGCCCGCCTCAAATACAATGACGGCGCAGAGACCGTGGCCCACTGGCGTGTACGCTCAGCAGCCCGTCGCAAGGCCAAAAATGTCATTCTCTTCATCGGAGATGGTGTGTCTCTTTCTTTTCGCACACGCCTAAGTTCATCCAAACGCGATGTTCTCTACCTCCAGGAATGACCCAAGCCATGATAACTGCAGCTCGGTTGATCGCGCACAAGTCAATCAATGGACGTTATCAAACGTTGATGCAGATGGATCAGATGGAAGTTCTCGGACAGTGAGTTCTGTTCTATTTATTGCGACGTGGAGACCAGATCGAACTTGCTATTGCTCGGTCATCCCGATCCACGCTCCGAAATGTCATTTATCTGACTCTCCGTTCGTTAAATATAGCCAGATGACACATTCCATCGATTCTTTCATCACCGACTCGGCGAACTCTGCTTCTGCTTTGTACACAGGGCACAAGACCTCGGTCAGTGCGTTGAATGTGTACGCAGACAGCGTAAGCCTACCATGTTTTCTCAGCTTGAATATTCTACTGAGATAGTGGTGTATTTATTAGTCCAAGACACCTTTCGATGACCCTAAGTTCGAGACCATCGCTGAGCTATTCAGAAGGAAGCGTGGAGGTGCTCTGGGAATGGTGTCGACTGCGTACATCGCTGACGCTACACCCGGTGCGTTGGTTACCCCTGTGAATATCCTATCCCATCTATCTCACCTTTCAATAGCTGCATTGTGCTCACATACCCGAGAACGTTAGTCGAGCCCCGTTCGTCTTCTCCCTGATTTCCTAAACTCACGTCCTTCACAGGTGGCCAATCCGCTGCAATCATCTACGAATACTTGAACGGCCCTGCCGCGCTCAACTCTACTTTCCCTTGGCCAACAAGTTGTGAGGGACCCGATGTCGTCTTCGGGTATGTGATCGTCGATAACTCCGTGTTCCTGGCTGAACGATCTCTCTTGGCGACCCCAGCGGAGGCGCGGAGCAATTTATTCCTGGAAGTGGTTCACCTAACGGCACCGATTATTACAAGGCTTTCCAGGCGAAGGGTTACAATGTTGTGTACGACAAAACACAGCTTGCTTCTACAAGCACTAGGAAGAAGACTTTAGGTATTTTCTCGAGTACGTTATTGATCTCGCCGTGCTTTTCTCTGGATTTCGCTGATGCTTTTCTTTTAGAATCGAACATGTAGGTCCCCATCTCACCATTTGTACATCTTGATTGATCTGTTTGATAGGGCGAAGTGGCTCGATCGCAATGTATGTCCTCTTGCTCATGGTCATACGCCCTAAGCTCACCTTGACTACACAGGTTTACCCAGAGAACTTGAAAGGCCGAGGGGACCATCCCACTGGTGATGGGACTGATGCCACGAACCAACCTGGTTTGAAGGACATGACCCTCAAGGCCATCGATATCCTCAAAGCTCGCAGCAATGGCAAGGGTTTCTTCATGATGTACGTTGACTAGGGTTCCTCTTTGCATTGCTTCCGTTCATCTTGGTTTCACTAATAGGTCCGAAGCTGCAAGCATCGACAAAATGATGCACGTTCTTGACTACGACCGCGCGCTTGGTGAACTTTTGGAGTTGGATGATACCATCCGAGCCACCATCGCTCGTTAGTCACCTCTCTGCGTACTCATTAATGACGTCATCACCCACTGATCATTCTTAGACCTTAAGAAGATCGGCGAGCTTAAGGATACATTGATCGTAGTCACTGCTGATCATGGACATGGTTTCGTGCGTCTAGCTCCTCCATTCACACCAGTGACGAATTGATCAGATCTCTCTGGTACACAGGACGTATTTGGCGGTGCTGATACCAAGTACCTCGCCGAACAGACAGACGACAGGAAAAAGCGAACTGCTGGTAAGTGGGCTCTTGTTCATCGATGACATCAGACGCTGATTGAGCTTGGTTCACAGTTGGTGTGTACGAGCAATCTGGACTGAGCGAGTACATGGTTGCAAAGGGCTCTCACCCCACCAACGCCACCATCGTCGTCGGTGCACAAGGCCCTAACTTCCCTGTCCAATGGGACCCACGCTACGCGTACGCAGTGAGTGGGCTCCGTATTCATTGTATCCACTTGCATTCGCTTAACGGGTTTCGGAATAGGGTGGGTTCGCTGCGAACCCTGATCAGTGAGTCGATGATGACATCTCTCTTCTCAACGTGTATTGACATTCCCGTCCGTTCCAGTCGCGAAGGGTATACTGTCAATACTGCTGGCCCCCGTAGCCCTGCTGCTTCCACATCAAATGGGTACTCTGTCAACCCCAATGACCAGCAACATGGTAAGCCCCTCTTCGATCTCTGCTTCTATGAGTTATTGCTCATTCTGCTCCGAAATTAGGGTTCACTGTTGGTACGTGGACTAATTGCACCCCATCATTATGTCATGGCTGATTCATCTACTTTCCTTGCAGATGGAACATTACCCGTGAGTGCCTCGGAGGGTGTCCACTCACTCCAAGGTTTGTCAATCAGCTTTCATCGATGATGAGGACTGTCATATTGATGTGGTGATCAGATGTTTCGGTCTTCGCAAGTGGGCCAGGATCGGAAGCATTCCGTGGTGTCTGTGAGTATTCTATCATTCTTCGCTTCGCCCTACGCGTGAAGGCTGACCCACCCCCGCAGACAATTCCATCGATATCTTCTTCAAGATGGCCGATGCATTGGGACTGGCGTAACTCCAGACGCATGCTTGTTGAATCTAAATTAAAAGTATACCATCTTCGATTTGAAATTTACATCGCCAATTATAAGAGTACGAAGTAGTTGCCAATATTAAATTGAGATTAACCAAGAATTACCAAAGAGTACTGAATACCGAATCGTGTATGAAATAAGAGTAAGAGCGGGCGATCGCGAAAAGACTACAATGGATGTGGGAAATGAAGTGAGAATACATATGATCTAACACTATAATGGTGGTACTACATATTCGAAAACAATAGTGATGAATGATGAGGGTATATACAAGTGAAAGGATGAGGGGGTCGTGAACGTCGTGACGTGGTTTACTTCTTCAGAAGCTTCAACAAAGCTTCGACTCCGTGCAAGCCAAAGCCGTGCTCTGGGTAGCAGACGTACATGGGGTCATGCTCAGAATCAAATTTGCTCTGTCAATATGCGTTAGCTACAGCGACAACTGAGGTGAACGAAGTACTACTCACTCTGAAGTCACCCCGACGTAGGAGGCCAGCAGTTTTGGCGATCTGACCGTAAGTCTTCGACAAAGCGCTGACCTTCCATCCGGAGAGGTTCTCGATAGGCTTCAACTGGTCGGCGGCAGTGATACCGAAGGTAACGGTTATGCGATCATGGTTTCCGCTGGAACCGCGTGCGAGTTGCTCATCATTGAGGTCCTTGAGCGCGGCGGCAATGAGAGCTTCGGACGTTCCCTTCGGGGCCGTGGGGAAAGATACACAATTTTTGATCTGGTAGTTGTTGCCTTTGATTGGCGTAAGGATGAGGATCCCGACGACCTGTGTGTGAGAGGAGAAGTGGTAAGTGGATGCTCAAACCATGTGAATGATAGGGGCTTACGTGTCCTTCCTGACGGCCAATCCAGTACCGACGATGCTCTTCATCAAGCCATGGTTTAAGCGACGTCTAGAAACATTCGAATAGTTTTAGGCGAGGATCGAAAAATAAGCTCGAGGTAAATTTAGACTTACGGCAGCAAGCTGGAGCCCATGTCTATTCTTGCGCCACTCTTCTAATCCTTTGTCAATTTCAGCTCGCTCTTGAGCCGACCACTCTTCGTGATGTACTTCTTTGATTTGAACGTTAGCGCGTGATGCGCGGCGAATGTTTTTACGGAGGTCTTTGATGTGCGAGGGAACGCCAGCGCCTTCGTCATGCTTGCCATTCGGTTCTTCTCTGATGACGTCAACGATATGGGCTGGGTCAACAATATCCTCGTGAATACAGTTAACCGTGGACCACTCGAAGGGAGCGCCGCCGAGGACTTGCTCAAGGTCATGATCCACGCAGGCCCAGATCGGGCGGAGGCCTTGTGCATTAGCCCAGGCAACAAAGGCGGCTGCGGTTGGCTTCAACGCAGCAGAGTCGGAGACGAGGGGGTTACCCCAGGCGAAGATGTAGGGATCACGTCGCATGTAGCCTTGCACTGGGAGGAAGGAGGATTCGGGGACAGGCTCTGAAGGTCTCCAAATCTTGTAACGATCGAACTCGAGCCATGCTGACGCGCTTGAGGAGCCATATTTAGCTACCAAGTCGGCGATGGAGGATTTGTCGAAGCCCTCAAATGGGTCGACGAAGGATTTGGTGCTGCTCGGAGTCGAGGGGGATGATAGATCGAGTTCCATTGATTCTGCCTCTGGTGAGACTGAGGTTGCTGAGCGTTTGGGACTGGGAAAGCCGTAAGGCATTGTAATTGTGGGGAAAGGGGGAGAATGTGTCTGGACTAACCGGGTGAAGGTGAAGCGGGAATTTATAGCGCAAGACGGATGAGCCGCGGGAGGGAGTCCATGACGCTCCTGACACTGAAGGATCTAGAAAAATGACGGAGTCAGGACATCGCGTAAGCAGGATGACTAGAGCCCCCTTTACCCGCTTACTCCGGACGCTGGTAAAAGTTTGAGGAACGAAGATTAATCATCCTCACAGAGCACAAAGGTCCGCTGGAGACGCGTGAGGCCGACTCACCAGCAATCACGAACCGGGACATGATTGATCATGCATCGAGCCGAAGCTTCTGTCATCATCTCGTCTGTATTCTTTCATAATGCCCTTATTTGGCCACTAGCTCTGGACATCAGGACTCGAGGTATTATTCAAGTCTACTCGTGCCCCAGTCTCCCAGAAGCTGCGTACGCGAGGCATTGCCGCAGCCAGCAGGTACATGAGCTCGATATCGAGGGGCATCCCTCCTTGCCAGATGTCTAGTTCGTCCACAGGCCAGTTGGGCCATGACTGTTGCTGGATCTCTTGATGGAACATATCCTGCGAGCGCGAACAAAGAATTGGAAATTGGCATTCGGGATTCGGAAGGAAGGGTATGTACTTACCTGTCCATCGACGTTTGCCATATCTACACCAAGACGACCAATATAAAGCCTCAGATGCCTCAAGTTTGGGCATTTCTGGTGGGCCAATTGGAGGAAACGAACGTTTAGAACATGTATACAGATCTGCAAGGTTTCGATGCGAGTTACTTCTGCGATGCCATCCAGCACATCTGAGATTTCCTCGTAGGTCAGGTAGCTATTTCTGATGACGAGGTGTCTCAACGACTCGCTAGACCGTGCAATGAGTCGCTTAGTTGTATCGAGGCCTTCCGGACACCCAGTGGGATCGACCTGAAGTGTTATCAGATCTTTAAGCGCATGGGGGTGCTCATCAGCGATCGACTGGAGCCAAATTGTCAGCGGGGTGATGCCAGTGGTTGTTGACGGCCGTAGCTTCAACTCGACGTGCCTCAAGGTCGATGACGACTTCGATAAGAAGCGTGTCAAGCCTAGTGGGCTCGAAGCAAACGCGTGTTCAAATAGAGCTCTTATCGAGAACCTTTCCAACTGAGGGAAAGGTGATAGGCCTTCGAAGAAGCTACCCAGATCGATGTTGGTCCATAATGCGATGTTAAGATCCTGGATTTGTGAAGCCAGCCGGTTCACGAATGGGAGTATATCATCCGCCGAAGTGGTTGATTGCTCCGAGTGATACAGATCGTGCGTCAAGTCCAAGGAAAGCTTTTCGAGAGAAGGAAGCCGAGCCGCGGTGGTGACGTCTTTTATTACGCGAGGGTACCCGGTTAGCGCGACTGATTGCAGCTGTTCCCCTGCAGCGTTCCAGATAGCAGTCGTGGGGGCCAGTAAGTCGACCTCGGATGGAATATTCCACGCATCAAGGCTAAAATCCTTGAGCCTAGTCAGATTGGGAATCACTTCCACCGCTAACGCAAGGAGTTGATCCATCTTCTGTTTATGCGTGACCTTGACCACGGGTTCGGGGGACGACCTGGATAGTGGCAGGTATCGATGTGCATAATCCGACACGCTACCGGCAAAACGCTGAAGTTTCCCAACACGCGTCGATGACGATGACGACTGATTCGGCGTCGGTGGCGATCGAACCCGATATTGTGGCCTCAAAACAAGTTTGTGCACTCGACACGAGATAGCCGGATCTCTACGGAAGAGAGAATATGATGAAATAGAAGATAGAGCGAAGAATGCTGAATCAGACCCATCACAACACCGAATGTCGAAAAGTGGATGACATACCGGAGCCGATTCAAGATCCATGTGGTCCGCTGGTCAACCTCCGTGATGCTGACTGTTTCATACCGTAATCGCATTGAGAGCTCGAAGAACACGGGGTTTAGGCCCAGTAAGTGGTCACGGATATCATCGTCGGGAATCCATTGGGCAATATGGAACCAAACATCGCGAGGAACTTCGACCATGACTGACGCGGGTTCGCAATACGTAGTAGGGTTGTTGAGGCGCGGTCAACGAAGGTTTCTGAGCCAACTTGAGGCTCTGAAATGTGCGTTGGGGTTGGAAAAGAAATGAAGACAGCAAAGGGACGAGAGCAGAGGCCTAAGAGTGTTTCCAAGTTGTTGCATCGCTTTATGTCTATGGTTGTGTTGGCAGGAAGGCTGTAGCGTGGGGATCACTCGCCGGTTGAAAAACAAGAACAACGATCATATCAGCGTACACGTATCGTAACGTATGCAAGTCGTAAACATCTATGGCGGTAACAAGATTCAAACATACAAAGTAGTAGATGGAGAGAAAACATAACAGAAATAATATAGAAAATTACGCAGAGACTTCTATGCATATCTGCGAAGGTCGTAACGGAGGCATCATACCGCAAGATAAAACACAGTTTACTTCTTTTTCTTTTTCTTCTTCGCACCACCACCACCACCAGCCTTCGCACCCCCTTTACCCTTCTTATCAGCTGCTGGAGCTTCTTCAGGTTCCTCAGCCTCTGGCTTGTCATCAGGGGAGACAGGTGTAGTAGGTTCATCGCCAGCACCGGGTACTTGAAGTTTGTCCTTGTCTGCATCCTCTGCCTTGGCTTCCACCTCTGCAGCTGGAGCCTCCTCAGCAGCGGGGGGAGCCTCAACAGTTGGTTCAGCTGGAACCTCAGCGGCAGGCTCGGGCAACGTTGCAGCTTCCACCTTGGGAGACGGCTTAGGCGATGGTTTAGGCGATGGTTTGGGAGATGCAGCAGGTTGAACAACAGGATCTGAACCAAGTAAATCTGACGTATCTCCGCCAGCGGGAGTTTTGGGAGCGGACAGACCTAACCCCAGGTCATCCAACTGAGAACCGATTGAATCAAAGGCTGAGGAAATTCCGAGATGATCAGTGAACGAAGCTTGAGGTAGGTTGTCTCCAGATCCTGAGGGGGGTGAGACAACGTTGTCCCATAGTTCGGCAGCGGCTTCAGCTGCAGGTGCAGGCTCGGGTGCAGGCTCAGGTTCTGGTTGAGGAGGCGGAACTGGAGTTTTAGGCGTTTGGGCGGGCTCTGCTGTTTCACCCTTCTTCTTCTTCTTTTTCTTGCCTCCAGTGGTCTTGAATTCAACGGGGGAGGATGCGGGCTCGTCAACAGGGGATGTGACAGTGGTGTCGATAGGTGGAACTTCGGGCTCGGCCACTGGTGCGGGCTCAGGTGCAGGTGTAGGTGCAGGTTCGGGCTCAGGTTCGGGGACAGGAGCTGGTTCTACCATTGGTGTATTGACCTTCGACGCCACTTTGGAACCTGCTTTGGACGCTGCTTTAGATGATTTTGGTTTAGATCCCCACCCGAAACCTGAACTCCATTCGTCCTCCGCCGCAGCCTCTGCTGCCGGCTCTGGTTCCTTCGCAGGGGGCTGAGGAGAGGCTGGCCTCGTAGCAGGTTTTGAAGCTGCACCCCAACTACCCCACGTATCCGTTTTCGGTTCTTCTAACGGAGGTTCTGGTGCAGGCGCCGGGGTGGTGGCTTTCGGTGTTGATGCCTTGGACTTCGCGGTCGAACCCCAACCTCCGAAGCTACTCGTTATTCCTCCTAGGGCAGACTCTGTAGTCTTAGGTGTTGTGGTTTTGGACTTGGACTTGGTAGTTCCCCATCCAGATTCCCCTACTGACGACTCAGTGGCTGCAGGCGTCTTAGGTTTATTTGCACCCCAACCGAGAGACGATCCCCAACTACCCAGGCCACTCGATTCAGTAGCAGCCGGTTCAGCGATAGATGGAGCCTTCGAAGCAGGTTTAGACCCAAATCCAAAGCCGAAACCACCACCTGATCCCCAAGAAGAACCACCACCGCCTCCACCACCACCACCGCCCGATCCAAAGCCAAATCCGAGACTACTGCCAAAGCCACTAGAAACTGCAGGTTGTTCTGGCTCTGGTTCTGGCTCTGGTGCAGCTGGGGGAGCGGGCTCTGGCTCTGGTATCGGTTCTGGCTCTGGCTCTGGTTGGACGACGGGCTCAGGTTCGGGAGGAATGACGGCTTGAGGTACTTCGGGAGTAAGATGAGGAGTAGGAACCTTTGATGCTCGTCTTGATGTAGCTCTTGAGGGTGTTTTCGAAAGAGACCTTGATTGGGGTACGACATCATCGAAGATGGCCGGCTCAGGTTCAGGTGCATACGCGTCTTCGATATGCGCATCGATGGGTTCAGCCAAGTTCACACTTTCAGCCCGAGGTGTAAGATGTGGTGTAGGTCCCCTTGCCTGTGCCGGCGAAGCCATTGTGTTAGCGAAGCTACTTGGATCAGCCTCGGGAATGAACCCAGGCGCTGGTACGCCTTCAAGATCAAGTCCTCGTGCCCTCGGAGTGAGATGTTGAGGTGGTTCTTCTGCAGGAGCTGGAGCCACCGGTGGTTCGGGCTCTGGCTCAGGTGCCGCTTCAGGCATTCCACCAGGCATCAAGTGCGAAGCGGCAAGGGGTGAATGGCCTATCTCAGGGGCGACACTTCGAGGCGTGGCTTTGGCTGGAGAGCGGTTATCATAGATTGACGTTCGTTCAACAATGGATGTATGTCTTGAGCGTGTCGGGGTTCGGGAGGCGCTCTCAGGAGGCCCGTAGATGGAGTTCATCCGAGAAGCACGTTGACTAGCAGCCATGGAGGGAGCTGTAGGCGACGGCGGAGCAGCAGCAGCAGGTGCACCCCAAACAGAGGATAGTGTATCGCCGATCTTGCCAACGATAGAACGGTCATCGCCATTGACAGAATATTCACTGCGCTTTTCTTGAGCTCGTCCACGGTCCGATTCAGGATAATAGCTCTCGCGTTCCTTGCCCTTCGACCGATCGCTTCGCCAATTCGTACTAGCAGCGCGTTCGCTCATAGGAGATGACGGATTCGACGGGACTCGACTACTGGCGACAGCATCGCCTCTCCAGCTAGCTTTGTCGGTAGCAACTGCAGGACGGGAAACAGACGTATGTCGACTATGTGCGACGCTTCTATCTCGGTCGGAGAATCCTCTATCACGGTCCGAAGGTGGTCTGGGGTCGGAGCGAACAACGTCAGGAATATCTTGGAAGACTTCTTGTTTTGGTGTGTTGTACGAAGAGGATCGTTTGCTAGCGCTACCGTTGACGCTCGGACCATTGAAGCCAGYGCGAGAAGGGGCACGAGAGGCGGCGGCTGAAGGAGCTGTCGACCCTATGGTTAGCTCGTCTTCAGGTGAGCTGTCGGGTTCTTCTTCTTGTGGACGTTGACCACTCTCGTTGAAAATGATAGAAGCGGGACCGCTGGAGAGTACAGTCAGTCCATATACTGGCAGGTACTCACTGGTTCAACTTACTATTTAATCGTGCCCTGCGCAACGGAAAGGAGAATGAGCAAACGGGCGAAGCAGGTTGCGCAGAGAAACTTACGCTGTCGTTCCATTTGATCCTTGCCTTGAACTCCGTCAAACCGAAGTGTATCTCAACAGAGAAAACGATAGTCCAGTACGTCTTTCCACCTTTCCCAGCCTTGGGTTGCGCACTACTGGCCAAGGGGGACAGATCGGCTCTGACGACACAGAGAGTACCAAAGTCATCTGTAAAACTTTATTGGTTATGGCATTCACATTGTGGTCGGGGAACATACCAGCTTCTCTCATRATCCACTTTGGCGTCTCATTGCCGCCTCTGAAGCACCATATCTCGACTTCAAAGACTGAGAGCAGAGACAAACTAGTGAGTTCGGTGCAGTATTTCCTTGTGAATACGGTCGATTCTTTTACTTTCACTCCCTGACGACATAATTTAGCTGTAAGAATTGACGGGAAGCAATGTAATGGGAGCTCACCCTAGCCAGGATACAATCGAAGGCATCAGGAAGCAGCCTTGGCCCGGAGGGTAACTCGCAAAGTCGGCTTTTGCGAGCGACGTGGTCTGGATCTTCAGCATTATACTCTCGAAGGTATTCCACACCATACATGTACTTCGACATGCGCGCAGACACATAGTGATCACAGTAAAATCCAATCGCACCATCGGCGACGGCCTTCGAGCTACACCAAAGAATATCAACACTTGAACGCAGCAGAAAGACACGGGGGACTTACGTTTGCGAATCGGGCCTGCTAACAGTAATCCCCAAAGGCGCCAGTCGAACCTGAAGTTGGCTGAACAACCATTGGCTCGCAGCAAACCCTCCAACAAGCCAAACAGACTGTGGAATGGAATCAAGGGGTATCAGCAACAACCCATGACGCAATTGAAGGGTCAAGTAGAAAAAAGGCCTACCTTTATCAGTCCACCAGAAGCGTCAATCTGGGCCTTAATAGCAGTCACTGCGGCTGTACGCAAGCCCGATCGTTAATCTCGCATCTCGTTGACTTTGTGAAAGGGCTGGAATGCGCGTACTTACCCTCGATGGAAGGCTCGAACAATTCCGCAACTTCCGTTCTAACCACGATTTGACGGAAGTCAGCCGATCGGAACGTCATCGCACAAAGATGAATGGATGAAAGGAAACTTACCCTAACAACTTGAGTTGGCCATTCCGTATCCCGACACTAAGGTCCTTGTCGAGTGGGGACCCAAACTGGATGAATGACGCGTCTTTCTTATCGCGAAAGAGACGCTTCGTGGTTTCATCGAACCTTTTCGTTATGTGGTCCAGAGCATCAGGCGAGCTGTACTTGGAGTTACGCAGTTTTACTGCGAGAGAAGGAGAAGATAAGCYGGTCTGCGGTGATGCGGATATGAAGAGTGTTGCGGAATTCATTTACCTTCTAGGAACTCCCTTGCTCGCCTRGAAACGAAGACAGAGCCGGCGAATATACCTTGATAACAAGTTCAGGGATGTAGGAAGTGAGAGGAAGGACGCGCGTACAGTCAGGAGGGGCAATTTCTTCGATGACCAGGGGGTGAGTGCTTCGGATCGCGTAGGAACTCAAGTCAAGGGTACCACCACCGGCATCTGCTATCAAGAAGCCATGATTGGACGCGTTCTGCATGTTTATCAGTCAGAGCGCGTGTAGGCAGAGAAGACAGCTACGCACCGAGAGAACATCGGCGGCAAGCCCGTTCAGCACGCATGCGTGTAAACTAGCTTCACCTTCTGTAACGAACCGAATCCGAGCTTTCCCCTCGTTGGTATCAGGGATAATTCCGCCGTATATCATCGCCCGTCGCATTTTTGCTTGCTGGGCACCCTCCCATCCATTCGGGTGGGAWAGRACRAAYTGTATGTTTTGTTCGATRGCATTCCAMACTGCATGACCGTTTGCATGGGTATCGGTGAAGAACGTCTTGGTACATTTGTACARATAAGCAAGGAAGTCGCCGAACACATCGACGGCGGTTTTGCCTTTCGGAAGGGAAGCCAGACGAAGACCGTTCATTTTGAGCTTCATTGTCCTGTGTCATAGTCAGTTTTCCGATGGTTCATAAAGAGAGCAGGAGAGCGTACGTTGGTCTCAAGCGCAACTTGAACAGTTCAACCTTGACCCAACCTTCATCCTCCGCCTCAGCGATAATCGAACCACCGTCTGCCTCTGCACCAGCGACGACCATCTTGCCGCGCTTGTCATAATACATGATTGAGGGTATCTTTGAATTTCCAGCTACATGTTCTTGACCGGGGAATCTAAGTTTGGTTGGTGAGCTTTCGCAAGTGATCGGTAGGCTCGATCCCAGTCGTCCTTGCTATCCAGTTCCTCGTTTGCGCGGGCAAAGGGGAGGGGGGGNAAAATAAAACACTCGGAATAGATACCAAACATTTCTGGTGTTCCCCCC
>JAPEVF010000364.1:0-44598 GCA_029747585.1 Pleurotus djamor | reverse complement strand
TTTCCCTTGAACGATTTCCCCCGCGGATTGACGCGCAAATCTTCCCAGAGTTCATCCTTCCGAATGGTATGGCATTTCATTGGAATCTTCCCTGCTTCTTGTCGGCGTAGAAGGAATCGATAGAACCGACGAACGTCACGGACGCTCATTCGAGATGGATCATCGAGATGAATGTTTGCAGGGAGGCATTCGGGGTAAAAGTAGCGTTCTGGATCCTCGCTATACTTTCTCCATGGGCTCGGTCCAAAGTCAAAGAGATGCCCTACTGGAACATTAGTACCGCTGATTGAAGGCAAAAAGGGAGATCGGAAACCTACCAGTGAGAATGTTGAAGAAATTCCGAAGCGCCGTTTGCACAGCGTAGGCAGATGCCTCGAAAGGAATCTGAGCGAGGATTGGATAACCGTCCGGTTCTGTCTTCAAGTTCGTCCAGGAAAGGTCTTCCTTGGGGGCCTTTTCCATGACGGTTTTGCCTAGTCAACGGTCAATACAACTGAGAGCTTACGAAAGTCGATATTAAAATCACCGTGTATCGCTGGGCCCACTCGAGCTACCCACCAGTCTGTAAGAGAGTCGAAGGCAGGTTTACCAATCGCTTCACTTGGTTTGGTCTTGCCGCCTTTCGTTTCAACCCTGGGTGTTTATAAGCTTCAAGAACAACCTTTACACCAGATCAGCACGTACCAGCGATTAATGGGGACGCCATTTTCTCCCATGTGCGTAGCAAATATCATCACCGTAGCGCCAAAGTTCTCCTTTGCATACTTGGCAAACCTATCCATGACGCCGGACAGCTGCTTGCGGGCCATTCTGATTGGCAGTAGTGTGAGTAGTGATCGACAAGCTATAAGGATGGGGCACTCACGCTGGCTGATGCGATTGCGGTGGACCCCGAGTGTTCCAGTCCTTAGCCGTCTCAGTGTAGGTGGCTTGTTTCTTCTCCCCAATTTTCTTCCAAAATTTTCGGATCGCCTCATTGTAGCGCTGAGAGAATGCGATCTCATTGCACGCCTTATAGACTGCTTTGAAGGCTTTGGAGTGGAGGAATTGAGCGACGCGGCGGCCAGTCCATCGTTTACGCCACACGTCACAAGGATCAAAGGATTCCTTGGGGGGATCGTCGTCGTCATCGTCGTCGTCGTTGTCATCGCCGTCTTCATCGTCACCGCCGTCGTTGCCGCCGCGGGATGCACGACGACCTCCCAAGCGAGGGTGATTTCTATTGTTCCTGAACCAATTGCGCACCTGCTAAAGAAGAAATGAGCATCGATATGTATCGGTCAGTCAGATCCTGCTTACAACTGCCTGCGGAGTAAACGCTAAGAGTTCTTTAAAGTCTGGATTTTGACGGTACGCGTCGAAGATCTTGATTGTAGTGTTTCGAATGACCTCGGAGCGACCTTGCTTAGCGGCAGCCTTCCATTCCGGGAGAGCTTTGAACAGAATCTCCTTGTAGTCGGCGTACCACATATTCAGTAAGAAGCGGGGCGGTAGGGAAGAATGGTTGTAACCGTGCAAGTGAATATTTTCTACTGAATATAAGTGACCGTGATCGTATTTGAGAGGGCCAAGTTTATTCACCTGGTCAAGTCTGAAAATCATCACCGCGGGTTGGATCCGAGCTTACACCTTTCCACAGCTGGGCTAGGTATTCCGCAGATTGGCCAGCATCAAGTGAGATAAATGAATATTTACGAACCTAGTGCATACTTCTAGGCTCACCAATGTCCCTGAGTCATGAGGAGGGTTGAACGCCACTCTGAAACCGTAAATAAAATTTTGGGTATCTGACAGGTACAGGGCACATGCGTATAGAATCCGAGTGAGGAAAAGAGGGACGATTTCATCCCTACATCGTCAACAGCATCATGGCGAAGAGCCGAGGGTCAGTCCAGACCTCACTAATCCATTGAAACACCGCAGAGTGAGGCGAGCCTATGTTTCATATCACTGTCAAGGTAGACCTGGATCTGGAGAGAGACTTACAAGTGAGAGAACATGTCACGATCATCGTCCACCCATTCA
Organism: Pleurotus djamor; assembly: GCA_029747585.1. Lineage (NCBI taxonomy): Eukaryota > Fungi > Basidiomycota > Agaricomycetes > Agaricales > Pleurotaceae > Pleurotus > Pleurotus djamor. Next base: position 42,573 of record JAPEVF010000364.1, on the reverse strand, counting down.
TTGAGTCCCATTTCTTCCAGTCCGTATGGTGCAGCCTGGACGGGTGAGGTAGGCGGAGCAGGAGGACTTCTGTCAGAATCTGTTGTGGGAACGTCGTCGTCCTGGTCACCGGGAATCCCTGGTCCAGTGAGATGGCGTGCAGTCTCGTCCTCGGGAAACCATATGGTCTCTGGCCACTGGATCCCCGTGTAAGAATCATCACCATCAGTCAAGAATGCGCGAGCCGCTTCTCCAGTCAAGAAAGAACGTTCTTGAGATCCGAACAACTCGGACATCGCATTGCAAGACGTTCGAGTTGCCGAGAAGGATGGCGGTGGTTGTGGAGGGAAGAGAGACATCAGGTCATGCCCATCCAACTGGTGGGAAGGGTTGAATGTGCCATCTGTGAGTTATGCAGGTTGAATACGCGATACGGGATGGTGATGGACNGGGGGGCGTACCTGGCCTGTAGACGAGAGCCTCACGAACATTTTCCTCGCGAAGGGGCGGTAAAATGACGTCCTCCCTGTGGTGATTAGGGAGAGTGTGAGGCGAGGAAGGATCGTAGCACCCAGACTCGACAACAAATGCGGGGGAGTCGTTGGCGTTCTGGCTTTCCATGTTGAGAAGTTCGATGCTAAAGTGAGGAGTTCTCGAATCTCCATTTGTTATATATTGGGAAGTCACCTGACCGTAATCGTGGGAACAGCTATACAGTTTGAGCACAGCCTTTGAGCGCGTATAAATACCTATGATTCCGCTAGCTGTGGATCCCGCTTGCGCCCCTTTCTCCCACTTTTGTTTCGTCGGGCGCAGGCTCACCTTGTTTTAGTCTTCCCTCCGCCCTTTTTACGTAGTTTTTGGTAGGCGCTATTGTGACGTCGGTCGCAGTAGGTTACTCCGGACGATTCCGTTCGTCTGGTCGCCGTGGCTCTGGGGGTCGGCTCTGGGGGATGTGGAAGGGCGTGGACGTTGCCCTATCCATAGAGGACATCGTACCTCATTGTGCCAACGTGGTAAACAACGGCTCCGGGGGATACTCGACGGCTCCGGGGGATATTCGACGGCTCCGGGGGATATATCACTTCATCCATGCTTCGAGCCTCCATGGCTGCGAGGCGTTGTCATGTTTCATGACTGGGACTAAGCCACGTACTTTCTCCCACAAACCCATCCACGCTTCCGTCCTTTTGTTGACTGCGAAGCGTTGTCTATCACAGGGGTTGAGTTCGCATCCGCGGCTTACCCCGCCAGTCTCTCCGTCCACGGCATCTACACCCACAACTAGGTGGCTATTGGTAAGCATCGCCTCTATTTTGGTATTGATGTTCATGCATCCCCAGGTTCTTCCTTCTTGGCACTATCATTGGTTGAATGTCTTGGTGCGTCGTGCTCTTTTCGTCCCCGAGGTTAACATTTCTCCCTCAGAGTTTTGAAACCCATGTCACACGCTTGAAGCGTTCGTTCCAAGTAAACAACAGTACGTTCCTCCCGCTATCAGATATCATGCTAATGAACACTTTTCAGACGTCCTTCCTTGGAAACTCATTGAGGGCTGGCCACCCTCCTTGAGTATTCCTTGGAGTGCGACGCGCCTCCACTTCAAAATTTTCGGGAAAACTGGGTTTTTTTTTCTGTTCGCACTCTCTAAGTTGAATTAGTTTATCAAATAATATTTTTATGTCCTGAAACGAATATTACGTAATCCCCACATACAATTCATTGAGATGAATGCAAAGTCAAGTTTAAATAAGCCATGGCGAAGTAGCCGCTTCCATCACCGTTCGTTCGCTTTGAACTCATTTCAAACGTGTCGACGGCAGTCCATCGTGGTCTCCAGCATCCTCTCGATCAGAGGATCTCCCTCTCCTAGGTCGACGTTACGTTTAGTATCGACCCCACCACTAGATCCTTGTCGGAGCCATGCCAGGTCTGTTGCGATAAGTTGCTGTAGGCCTTACCGTACTTCACTACAACGTCTCACAACAGCCATCGTCCCATGTCGTCTGTAGGTGACTTCAAGACTCATAGCAAGATATCACTGGAGCAGGAAAGCGTCGATGTCAGCAAGCCCGTCCCCTTCATATTGCTGGGGTGGATAAGTAGTCTCTTATGTGTGGCGCTAACTGAGGGAGATGAAGGGCCAAGTCCCTCTGCTCGTAGCTTCAACCCCCAAAATGTACTGACTTGGGTGTTTGGAGGATATACAGTCGGTTATAACGAAAGCCTACTCTGCCTATTGTGTTGAGAACACGATGGAAGGAGACTCTCACAATCTTCAAGAATTCCACAGCTGGCGTGTAGTACGATTCATCCTCGGACCCCCTACGTTCCCCAGATTGCATCACCATCATGATACGCACTCAGAGATGTTTGGATACACGACCGTGTGTCGAAACCCAAGCGTTGCAATCCAAACGTCAAGGCCGTCTCCCTCCATCCGTCGTCCACACACGATGCACTGCTCATTGTTTTCATCCGTTCAAATCTCGTCACAGCCGTGGAGGGCTGTAACCTGCCTTAATCGTCTATAGATGATTGTAGAAGCTAGAACAGGTTCCTCAGATGCTTCTCCTACCGTCTGTCCGCCGTAAGCTGCCCTCATTAATAATTCTGTATCCATACACACCGCTAACATCGATTTTCTTTATGGGTTAAGTATACATATCTGATCTCTGGGTCGGTCGCTCATTCAGTCCGTCTCCCTTCGAGGCGATTCGCCTCTCTCCATCCATTGTTTTAGGAGGCGAAACTCGGCGTCCCTGATCGGAGTTGGGACCTCAACTCACCCAAAGCGATTGGACGTTCTACATTCTTTTCCCCTTCCTTCTACACTGTCACGATCCGTGACAGGTCCCCTAGCTCCTGTGGTCACGTGACACCCCTATACCGTCTGTCACGTGACTCACGGATCTAGTGGACCCACTCGCGCAGTAGTTACATAAACGGACCCGCCATTGTTCTCTTAGCCGAAGCCTCATGTAGCATAGTATATATAGTTCCTCATAGTTGTATTTGTTCCTTAGCTCGTTTATAGACGNTTTCCACCTTATCCTCTCTGATCCTCGTCCGGCCTGACGACCTGACCCGGGCCCGAGACGACTTGGTCCTCCTCTACTCGTCGTCCTCTTTCTCCTCCTCGTATCCTCGGCCTTGCACCCGGCCTGGTACACCGAGCCCGGAGTGTTAGTAGGAGTCCAGCGCTGCGCCTCAGTCGCTGTGCTCACCCCTATCTCGTTCACTCGGCCGTCATCTCGGCCTCCGTCCTCCCCTATANGCCCCTTTCTGGATAGGGTCTAACAGTTAGCGGCGTCCTGGTTAGCTTCATGTTCGGTCAAAACGTCGAAACGGTCGGTTCGAGTCAGTGAAGACGGAGAGCCACGCCCATCATCATGGTCATCGAGGAAGTCTAGTGTGTAGATTGAGAGGTACTGGCAGATATGAAAAAGTTAACTACTCACCATCTTCCAATATTGAGTCCTCCTCGCTGTCCTCAGACGCATCAACCTGGGCCTCCAAGTCGAGGAACTGTCGGAGCTGGTAATTGTCCTTAAGATGATGACTTTCAATAAGGACTAAGATCTTACATTGGCAAATCTCTTGAATGGCGTAGCAGCGTCGTTCATACTGTGGAATCTTTCAAGCTGGTGGAGGTACGGAATCAGAAAGGCAAAAGCTTCCGCGGAGTGGGCAACGCCACATAGGTCAGTTCAACTCGGCTTTTTGCGAAGGCCATGTGCCCTCGGCCAAGTCCGAGATGAAATCCTTCATTATTGACTCAGGCGCTTCAACGTCGTCGCCACTAACTTCATTGTGGGGTTATGCGGAGGAGGAGCATAAAAGGAGGGAACGTGTATAGTTGCCTGTAAGAAAAAGAGACAGTGGCAAGATCTATGAGAAGAATCCCTGAGCCCTGACAAGGTACCAGGATGTAAACTCAAATACGTCCAAAATCAAATAAAAGGTGTGCACCTCAGTAGTCAAATTATCGAAGGACGTCCGTAATGTATCGCTACAGTCACAGTAGGGCAGGAGGAAGGCTCACATCACTGTCATTGTACACGCGGACCACCTCGGGACGCATGTGCAAAACGAAGCCTACCCGCTCGCCCTCAAACCAACCAGGAGAGTCGTGCTCAAAGACACCTCCCGAAAACATGATACCGGCTCCAGGTAAATATTGAAAAATTGCTCCAACTTGACCTAGACGTATAACTGTTCTGGCAGTGCCCGTGTTTACTAGGAAGTCATACTGTTGGCAGTCGCCCTTGGAATCGAGGTGCAAAGGGCTTCGACGATTGGCGAGAACCGATAAGCAAGAAAACGCCGAGGGCCACCGTCTTGCCCAATACGCCAACGAAGGATCATCCGAAGTTTTCATGGACGCTATTGCCCGTCGCCCATGCTCATACGACTCTGGATGAAAGAGCGCAAGCAGCACATCGCCCAGGGTGAAGAAGTCTTTGACGTGCTTCAACCACGAAGTCGCCGAATCAACATTCGTCTTCTTGCGCAGGGACACGGATGGTTTCGGGGGGTCATCTCTCTGAAGAGTCGTATGAAAGAAAGTTCGCCTGTTTAGAATGCAGATGAGACACACTGTGTCGAATCGAGTGTACCAACCCGGCGAAAACGTCTCGGCTCCCACAACGGACAGACCAGCGCCAGGCCTTGCGAAATGCTTCGGAGCGGTCCTCCACCTTTTTGAACGCACACTGTTAGTCAATGGCTTTGCTAATATACTCTCGATGAGTGATACTGATTGGGCCATAGCAAGCTGTGAAGGCAGTCAGCACCGCAAATGCACGGAAAGTTTTCAAACATACGCTGACCTGTTTCATGAAGGACAGCAGGGAGGGGAGGTACACAACAAGGGGAATATTGTCCAAAGATAGCAGAATGAGCGGTCGTGTAATCTCTCCCAAATCCACTCTGGCCAGTAGACGAGTTATCCGTTCGTTCGAAGCGTTTATCAGAACATGCGCGGTCACCGGCAGGATCACTTTTTAACAGATTGTCAGAGACTATTGAAGACGCATTCTCGGTGCACTCACCGCGATTGTCCCAAGCCTCGGCTAGGATGGATGCCAAAATATCCAAATTCAACCCTCTCCAATGGACGGGCATGTCTCTATAGCCAGGCAACGTGAGTGGAAGGCGGAGTGGTCTTTAAGGCATGAGGAACGCACGAATTCGCCTGTCCACTCTTCATCGCCTCCAAGAGGAATGCAGAAACATCCTCATTGCAGTAGAAGGAGTGTGGGTTTCGAATTTCAGACATGGAAGAGCTTTGCAAAACGATGCGGGCCACGTCGGAGGATGCAATGAACAAGGGTGAGTTTTAACGGCGACCTTGGATTTACATAAAATTGACCAATATTTCTGCACGGTGGCCCTTAGCCGAGTCAGCAAAGGAATGTACCGATGTTCAACACCGGAGATTGACAAGCAAATGGTAGGTTAAAATCATAAAGTTGTATCTGGGACTGACGGACGAATGGTAGGTATGTACTCTAAGCCCTACGAATAACCAACGGGTACACCTCGGAAAACCACAGACCCCCTTTGACATGAGGACCACGCTCTCTACCAGCAATGACATTCTTGCGGCTATCATATTTGCACGGCACTTCCTCCTCTTCGAATTTGTATTGGCCACTGCAGCGGGTGTGCAAGTGGTTCTTACCGTGCGGTCCCTTCACCACGCTCATGCTAAGTGTATGAAAGCATCCGCAGAACGGACACATCGCAGGCAGCGTCTCTCCGTAGGGTGCAATCGTTCCATGAGCTCAATAGAATCGAAGGGCAATGACGTGAGCCGGTTTCTGATTTTCGCGGGCGACGACGACGAGGTCGGAAGATTCACCGAGGTACGGGCAGGAACCAAGAGCAGTTTTGACCGCCACTCACAACGGCGCTCGTCTAACGTACGACTGGACGAGATAGTTGCCTACGAATGAGCGCGCGAGGCAGGGTTGGAACGACAGTGCAGTGAACGAGAAGATCTCTTCAAAACATCGTCTGACGTAGAAGGATTAGTGGCGACATATGGACGATAGGAAGTGAACGCACCTGGCCACGCAGGCCGACATCCAGTCTCGGGTCTCAGTGTGCCCTTCTATCCCCTTGCACACAAAGAAAAAGAGGCTGGACCGTTGCTTCTGCTTCATAGGGATCATCAAGTCCTCAACGAATAAATCCGTCAAAACCTGATAAGTCGTCAGGCCAAATATCAATGTGAAACGAACATAGCTCCCACCTGCTTAGGGTCGAAACTGGCACCATGATCCGTCACGCCGCCCTTGTTGTTGCGAACCACAGGCGCGTGTTGCAAGCAATCGTCTTCGCCGACATGGGTCATAAAAAGCACAATGACTTGCGTCGTGGCATCGCTACAAAAATGAGTAAGCATGATCAGTACTTGGCGGAAGACCTCACTCACTCGGAAATAGCAGCAATAACGTCGTTCAACTGACTTCGGTATCGAGCAGCCCCGCCCCTCTGAAAGTTGAAGAAGACTGAGAACGTTAGAAGCTGTCCTTGATCCCTTCCAAAGTACGGCTCGAGGTACGAATGGGCATCAATCATAGGCTGATCCATTGATTGACAACCCTCCAACGCCAGGAAGAACAGGACAGTGGTGGGAGTTTTGATGGGCGCAAAGAACACGGAGGTCGCGCGTTTAACAGCGACCAAAAGATCAAGGATGGGCTGTCCATTGTCCGAAAAGGCCTGGAACAGCATGATGCACATTGTCAACAGCAATGCGAAAGGATGGAACGAGAAACTCACATAGTATCTCGTGTGTTTACCATGCTCGAGGGCTGCATCTTGGTCGCAGTGGCAGCTGGGCAGATGAAATCATACTTCTTTGCCTTGGCTTCACAAGTGATTTGCAGACACCCGTTAGCGGAGGTGTCTTCGATGAATCGTCTGTCCTCTCGGGGCTTGATCACCACAAAACACATCCAGCAACTACAAACCTCGCAGCAAATCAAGTCGCCTCCGTTTTGACAACCTATACACAACTGAAAACACGAGAGGGATGACAAGGGTGATCGTATTGATGTATGTGGTCGACTTACGGAGTCCTTTCCCTTCTCATCAGGAGCTACCAGATGGTATGGCCTCTGCAACGCGTTTCTTTTGGTCGTCGCAGCCGATGTCTTCTGTGCTCTAGTAACGGTAGTTGCCAATGAGGTCGTCGAAGGAGCTTTCCTTGGTGCTGTCCCATTGACAGACTTGGCAGCGGTTTGCTTTGTTCTGGCCATTCGGTGAGGTATGCTTCAAGAAGACGGACGAAAGGGAGGTTTCGGACGGTTAGCCGACGCGTCTTATATTGGAAGCTGGCCAACACACGGTCACGTGACTTTTATTTCCGGCAAAAAAAATCCCCGGGGACTACGGAAAGGGAGGCACGCATCGATGCAATGAAAAGCGTGTAGGAATCAAGGTCGGTGGTACAACATCATGGGTGGCTCAAACACTACTAAGGAACAAAAGGAGAAGAATGTAGCTAAAGTGCAAGCAAGTGCACGCATGAGACCTGGGCCCAGTCAACATGCGATTCCTCGGACGCTCTTTTATAAATACAAAAGAAATAAGGGAGGAATATATGTAGCACGAGAAGGAGGGGGTTTTGGCCGGACCACGAGTTCTATCAAAGGGCTATGAGCACGACATCAAACTGAACACCGACGCATACCTGGTCGAGGGCCAACGACGACGGGCGGCAGTCCATCGCTGTCGTTTCCATGAACGGACATTTGGATGGTTCGGACGTTGACATCGCCAAGAGATGCCCGAAGACCTAAAAGAGGATGTATCAGCCTTTGAAACAGAGGAGCGAAGAAGAGACACGCACGAAAGTGGGTAACCACCTAGACCCCAAACTCCAGATAGTTGATTGCTATCTAGCAAGGCTCGCGGAGGAAGGGTCACGGAAGGGAGGGAACTCGAGCGTCGAGAGCCTGTCGAGAACATGAATGTTTCGCCAAAGGGGAGAAGTTGCAGGATGGGAACAAACGTAGAGGTCCACATATTGAAGGGTTTCAGGCATCTGATGGCCTTGGAGTGTGGGCAGAGCCATTGGTGCGCTGGTTCCACCACAGTTAGCAGGCGTCCAAGTAAACAGATGAAAGGACACATACAAAGGACACCGGTGTCTGAGGCATTGGAAAAAATGTGCACGCCTGAGGGCAGGGAGAGAAAGATAGAGAGGAAAGAGGAGAGAGGAGAGAAGAGAGGGACAAGTGGACTGAGTGAAGAGTCGAAGTCACACGAATGAATGGTCATTCAGGCGGATGACTGGTACTTGCGCTAAAGCACGTTCCCGGCAGAAACCAATACGCAGAGTTTCTGGAGACGAGGATAGCCGCATGCTAACTTGTCCCGTACGGTGGTTTCAAGGGGTCAAGCGGACACGCATGCCGCTGACCAAACTGAACTACAAACGCGATGTAGCCAGTTCTCGTCCAAGAAAGGCACCCACTGGGGATGGACAGTAATACTGGATGGAATAGTTACTTTAAACCACAAAAGTGCAAAAAACGTAGTCGTTTTAAGCCATGTACTCATGGAAATGCTTAAAGTCACTCTAAGCAACTAAAAACAGAGTATGACTGTAAACCACAGAATTGTTAATAGTAACTATGAGCCTTTGAATACATAGTTACTGGGAGCCCTAAACAGACCATTTACTGGCAGTTACTGTAAGGTACCAAAATCTCTGTGGTTACTTTTAGCAGCTCTTCTTATAGTTACTTTACGCAAGGTTTGAACCTAGCAGAATCTTGTAGTAACTTTATAGCCATTTATTTACAGTTACTTTAAGCTATGTAAGTATTTATAGTAGCTGGGAATGCAGATGCTTAAAGTGACTTTAAAGCACATACTGGACAATGTTACTGTAAACAAGGATGTTTAAACATACTTTAAAGCATCAGCATGCTTAGAGTCACTATGGAATTGCAGAAACCAACCTTAGATGCTCTTACTTCAAAGTCACTATAAAGGCTTGTTGGTTTAAAGTAACTTTGAATATGTATTTGTCCGGTTTTGTTGCACCTGCTTAAAGTAACTTTAGACCAAGAAATGCTTACAGTGACTTTCTCCTTATAATACCTGTGATTTCACAGTTACTTTTAAGCAGGAACTTCCTTATAGTAACTTTAAGGCAACTACCAATATTGTTACCTCAAAGTGACTCTCAGTTCTTCCTTGCTTATAGTTACTCTAAAGATGTGTGTATTCGGGTTTTCTACACTTGCTTAAAGTAACTTTAAACCAAGAAATGCTTAAAGTAACTATCTACTTATAGTAGCTACTTTATTTGCAGTTACTTTAAACCAGGAAAAAACTTTGCAGTTACTATGGCAGTATAGAAGGCTACTCCAAGAGTTACCACTTATAAGTGACTATAAAGCTTTGTTTGCTTAAAGTTACTTTAAAGGCATACTTGTCCGGATTTTTCTGCTTGCTTAAAGTTACTCTAAGCTAAGAAAGGCTTACAGTAACTATCTCCTAGTAAGACTGGCTGCCTTCATAGCTACTTTGGATTGCAGAAATGCTAATAGTCACTTTAAACATATGTATTTTCAGTGTGGGAAAATATCCATTGATCCTGGGAAAAATTCCCAGTAACCACAGGAGACACCCAATAAATGGGAGAAATGAAAAGTGCACCAAAACCTAGCATTGGACTATCATAATATTCAGATTTGTATTATTTCAATCCACTCATACTCTTCCATACTCTCTATCCTTGTATCTATCAGCTCTGCATACTTGATGTCAGTCCATCATAGATTCTTTGGGTACTTCAGATAAGAATGATACTGCTAGAAAGAATGGAAATGTGTCTCTCAGTGCTTTTCCAATATTCAATCATAGAGGGATGCTATCTGAACCTTATTCTTGTATACTCTTCATTTCAACAATCTTGCTCATGGCTTTGAGTTAAGCACCAAAATACTGCTAATGGAGTGACATCTTTAGTCCAGAGTAGTGCTAAACCAGAGAAGTGTACACAAGAATGGTAGCTAATATGCAGAAGAATCTCAATGATTAGAATCACTCTTCAAGCTATTTCAAAACTAGTAGACATGTGTGTTGCCTGGATTGTAATGACATCCTCACTGATGCAGCTACTGAGTAGGCATACCCATGTAAAGGAAGGAATGAATATTACCAGTAGGTTAAAGAAGATATGAACAGCATAGATTCATATAGAGTAAATCCAGCTTTGCTCAATAACTTGATAACCTCTGAGTAATTTGCATTCACTCAAAGACCATCAATTCATTAACCTAGTGTTTGAGCTATTCTTACTCATCCAATGTTTTGATCTAATGCAAGTAGACTAATTGATAAGGGTGGGGTGAACACAGAAATGCTAGATTTTGCTGCACATTTTGATTATTTTCTAGTTTCCCATAGTCAAGAATTGTATTCTGCATTGTTAGAAGTACTGATTTCATTTTATTTACAGTTGTCTGTATATTCCCCTAATTGCGCTTTTTTCAAATTTGGTAATAGTAACTTTAAGCCAGCTAAAATTTTAAGCACAAAGCAAGAATAAGGATTTGATTGAATTATAGTAACTGTGAAATCACTAAATACTGTAAGCCAAAAGTTACTATAAGTATTTCCTACTTTAAAGTCACTTTAAGCATGCAGAAAAACCCGGAGAAGTATGGCTTTAAAGTGACTACAAGCAAGCAAAGCTTTATAGTGACTTTTAAGTAAGAATCATTGGAGTAGCCTTTTATACTTCTATAGTAACTGTAAAAAATTTCCTAGTTTAAAGTAACTGCAAATGAAGTGGCTACTATAGGTAGATAGTTACCATGAATTTAGCTGGGCTTAAAGTTACTTTTAACAAGTGCACAAACACTGGAAATGCACATTTAAAGTGACTATAAGCAAGCAATACTTTATAGGCACTTTAAAGTACTAGCATTTGGAATAGGCTTATATACAGTTATAGTGACTCCAAGAATTTTCCTACTTTAAAGTAACTGTGAAAGAATAAATATTATCAGCAGAAAGTTACTATAAGAACATGTTGGCTTAAAGTTACTTTAAAAATAGGCAAAAAAANCGGACAAATACATGTTCAGCGTCACTTTAAGCAAACAAGGCTTTATAGTGACTTTGAAGTAATAGCATCTGAGGTTGGTTTCTTTAATGTCACAGTTACTCTAAGCATGCTGATGCTTTAAAGTGACTTTAAGCACCTGCATTCACAGCTACTATAAATACTTACATGGCTAAAAGTACCTGTAAATAAATGCCTTAAAAGTTACTGCAAGATTCTGTCAGGTTGAAACCTTGCTTAAAGTAACTATAAAAAGATCTGTTAAAAGTAACTACAGAGATTTTGGTACCTTACAGTAACTGCCAGTAAATGGTCTGTTTAGGGCTCCCAGTAACTATATATTCAAAGGCTCATAGTTACTATTAACAATTCCGTGGTTTACAGTCATACTCTGTTTTTAGTTGTTTAGAGTGACTTTAAGCATTTCCATGAGTACATGGCTTAAAACGACTACGTTTTTTNGCACTTTTGTGGTTTAAAGTAACTATTCCATCCAGTATTACTGAGCGTGGTCCCAATGGTGGGCCCTTGGCGGGATCACTTGTTGCGTCATGTGCTAGGCAAGAGTTGAGAAAGGGGCTGGGGGTATGGGAGAGGGATTTGTGATAGTGATGAAGTATGACCTAATCGGCGGTGGCGAATTGAACATGTGCCGGTTTTTTGTCGAAAATTGCAGTGAGGGGAGTCGAACTTGCAACCGACTTGCCGGTGCTTGCCGGGGTGCAATGGCAAGCTGCGCGATGGGTCCACCTGCACCATCGCGCCCCCGCTATTGCTTTGTTGACGGACCCATATGCCAAGTCAGGAGCAAAGAATTGATTTCGATTTACTTGATGTAGTAGCGTCAATACCACTGAGTTGCTAGCATCCAAAGTAATAGTTTAACAATCACATCACTTACTATTTATCAGTTTAATTTGTTCAGCTCAGTCAAAAAATTGTTGATCAGACTGATTTATATAGGAATCAAGATGACGGAATGTATATTTTCAATGAGAATGATACGAGATAGACCACTGGGGGTCTATCGACACGACTACCTATGCATTTCGACACGTAAGCTAAGCATTTGCGTTGTCTCCCATAGAATGCCCAAGAAGATTGGCAGAACCAAAGTTGGGAGGCGCGTCTGAGGAGGACATGTTATCCGCTGGAAGGGAGGGAGACGGAGGAGAGGATGGGGCCATGCCACCATGTTGAACGTATTGGGCCAAAAGCCTCTGTTGCTCCTCGGTTGCCTTCCTTGCAATCTCCTTGCGATAGGCGATCTGAGCAAGCAGCTCCTCTTGCTCTGCCTTATCTTGAAGCTCTTTGGCTTTTTCTTCCGCGAGTCGATTGACTTCCTCAATCCGCTTCGCTTCAAGGTCTTCCCTCGCCGCCTTTGCTGCTTCCTCAAGGCGACGCAAGCGGCCGACAGATGTCACCCTGTCTGGCATCTGTGCGATATCGGCCACAAGCCTTTGAAAGCCGGGAAGGTGTCCTACCACCCAGTTATTGAGGGCGGTATGTTGTTGGGAAATCAAGCTAAGCGAGGCGTCGAGTGACTCACGCCTTATCGACACAGGCTCACTGTCTGAATCTAGAATCGTCGACGATGATAAAACCTGATGGAGACCGTGAAAAGCTGCTGAGGTCGACATCATCCACATCGCCAGCGTAGGCAACGGGATCGAATCCGAGGCAGGCTCTATCTCAGCTGAGACTTGACTGAGGTGTTGCATCATTGATAGCTCAGACTGCTCTCTATGACGAGCCTCTCGTTCGTTGATCAGCTGCTTCTCCAGGGAGGCGATGTTCTCTTCGTAGCTTGCGATAACCTCCTCTGCGACGCCAAGTCTCTCGTGGAGCAACGGTACATTGAGCTGGGCTCGTTGGACACGCAACGCGCTCACTTCGTCTTCAGCAACGATTGCCTTCTCCTTCCACGCCTCGACTTCATCGGTCAGCTTCACGACCTTGTCCTGGAGTGCATCGATACGGGTTTCAAGAGGTTGAGAGATTGCTGGTTGCGAAAAAGACGGCGAAGAAGCAAGAAGAATAGCAGGAGAAGGGTTGGGCTCAGCGTCAGATAAAGCAGTGGGTGAGTGGATACAAGGTCGATGAGTCACACTAGGAATCCGTTTCCCAGCGGACAAAGGCGAGGAGGCTCGTGGGCGTTTGTCGCCGGTACTAGCAGACTCAGCGATTTGAGTCGACGATGATGCAGCTTTCTTAGGGGAGGGGGGGCCAATCNTTGATATTAGAAAGAGACGGAGGTGGTGAAGAATCATCTTCATCGTCGGATCGAGGGCGAGTAGAAGTATCCTTCCCCAATAAGGATTCTCGAGAGCGAAGACGTCTTGTCGAGCTCTGAGGGGTGGATGGGGCCGATCTAGAGGTCGCTCGGCGACCTTTAGCAGAGACCGGAGGCGTTGATGAAGCGGGAGCGGCACTTGCAACAGTAGACACAGTCGTAATAGACCAAAAAGACGAATCTGAAATCGTTGAAAACGAGAACAAAAAAAAGATCAATGAACACGTGTTATCAAAACCTGGCTAGTACGAACTCACCAAGATCTGTTTTTGCGCTTGCGAAGGGGCGGTAAAGCTCAAGAATCTCCGCCGGAGATAAGGAGTGGCGTTTGCTAAGAACATCCATGCGTAATTGATCTGCAATACTACAGGCGTAGCCACGCTCGGTGCAAAGAGTACACCGGGCCCCCTGGGTAGCCAATCGACACTCTTTCAGATTGTCAATCTTCCTACAGCCGTCGCATACTCGCTTCTCCGTCGACAGTTTCTTCATGAACTTATCTGCCTCATCGTGCTTCGGACGCCAGTTGGAAGTCTTTTGGATATCCTCGACGGTGGCGAGAGGGAGAAAACGACCGCTACATTTGATCTGTAACTGATGATTTGATCCATTGGCACCTAGACTGAACGTATGGTTCGGGAACAACTTGTGGAGAGTGGTCTCAACAGTATCCGACATTGTCGTTCGAAAGAGATGTCAGAGAAAACAAAAATATGGCGCCTTGGGTATCTCGGACTTTGAAATTCAATCTCAGCCCAAATCCAGCCAACCAGATGGTCGCGCAGAAAGTAATCCAGATGAGAGGATTGATCATAAATATATAAATACGACAACATTTGACACACCTACATCTAACGACAAGTAATAAATATTGATCTACGTGCAGAGTACGATCTATTCTAGGTCAGATATCCACATCGGATGATAAAATATGCAAGAGGAAATATACTTCTTCGTTGATTCGATAAGATTATTCATTTCTCAGGGACGATATTCTCTTCGTTCAAGGCTCCTGTCGAGGCTTTCCACTTCCTGTGTACTCATTGCTTGTTATATAACAATGCGTCTAGAGAAACAGAACCCCTTACCCGAGACAGGTCAAGCTAGCATCGGTGAATATGTTGCCTGTGAATTGCAGATTATACACGCTTCGGTGAAGTTCATCATCAAACTGAGTGGGCAGTCGCGCAGTCCTAGGGTTCAGGGGAATAGAGAGAATATTATTATCTCTGATGGATCGACGACCTGCGGGGAAAACTCCATTCTTGTAGGCATCGACGTGATTGTCAATCATCCTATAACCCAGTGTCCTGTACTTTCCACGGGCTTCTCCTTGGAACACGTCTTTGTTTTGAACAACTAGGCCTGTCCGATCCGAGAACGTTTCTTTGGGAAATAAGCAAAGAAGACTTTGCGCAGTGATAATGTTCATCAAGATCGCTATCGAAGGAATTAGCTACTAAATATGAGGGAAACAAAGCAATCTCACTTGAGTGAAAGAGCGTCATCAGTTTCGACATTGAACACAAGCAAACGACTAAGTTGACGCGAGTGTGTAGGGGACTATCAAAGTTGATGACGGCGTAGACCATCCGATTGGGATAACGGATGACTCCTTGAGCGCAGGCCAAACCATCGTCACGTACAAAATACTCGGGACATTTCTCCTCATCACTTGCAGTCGCATGTTGGGAATTGACGGTGTGAATGCGCTGCATTTGATTACTGAAAGTCGTCTTTTCGCCGCTTCGAGAAATAACGACACATCCCAATCGTTCAAGTCCGTCACCAGTCAGTGCTGCAGACGCGACGTGTACGTATAAGTCCAAAGGGAAGTTTTTATTTGATTCCAAGCTGAGAAACCGAAGGGCTGTAGGGCCCGAGATCACCATGCCACTGATGGCCTGTAGGGTACGGAAAGAGGCGGTAACGGTGGGCGGGAAGTAAGACTGAAGGCATCTTTCGTGCGACCATATATATTCATTTATTGTAGTGAGAGTGAATGGACGACATTGATCCAAAGGTATAACAGCATTTCCGCTAACCTCTAGGCCAGACCAGGTCTTTGTACCACAGGCTGCTGTTAGATCCTGCCGACAAAGACATCAAGGAACGGTATCGTTGTAGTAAAGATAATAACGAACCTTATGCGGTCGTGAAGATGGAACTGGTTTGGTTATACTTTGAGCGATATTGGAGTGCATTGATGGTAAGAGTAGAGCTAATTCGGAGCACAAATGATCAAGTCACTGGTAAAAATAATATGGGAGTAGACAGTATGAATGACTTCCCATAACAATCCCTGCTTTTATATATAAATCCCAGACTCTGGCGCATGGGTAATAGGACAGGCATCTGTTTTAACGGTCGTCATGTCTCAGTCGTAAATGCTCACCACCGTCTTGCCTTGTCAATCAGGAGTGTCAGACGCCATTCATCGACGACTGCTGTCTGTCCGTAACGATGTCAGTCTATCACGCTATCAATATCAGGCCGTCACAGCCAAAGTCAATGTTAATCGAAATCTATCACAACAAGTCATGTCGCATGTCACAGTCTAATCAAGTCAGGCAACGTCCAGAATTATCACACGTGTTACCCAAAGTAGTTCAATCTAAGAAACGTGCATTATCACGTTGTCGCTAATTCGAAGCCTCTCTAAATCTTCAGACTTAGGCCTAACTCGAAGAAGGTTGATGCCGCTACCACAGAAAATTACACAAAGAATTATCCTCTAGACTCTTGAGCAAATGTAAAAGATGTATTCGAGAAGAAATACTAACCACAAACTTATTTGAGATCGACCACGAGCTTATTTGCAGCGAGATTTGCCTCGCGTCGCTTCGGCAGGTGCTTATGTCTTCAGGATGAGAGCGTCAACGAACTTTGTTATTCTTGGCAAACCCAAGAAGCAGAGGACTCTGAGGAAGTCATGAACACAGAAGCAAATATTGCAAGTAAATCCATACCTACTCACTGCGATATGCATCAAGAGGCATCAAGGCTCAGCGCTGCACGCAGCGCTCAATGTTCAACATTGACTATAAAGTTCATTCAGTGTTAGTCGGGTACGACTGAGACAGAGTGTAGAGTGCCTATTGTGATGACTGAGTTTGCTGACGAAATTGAAATGAATTTGAAATTGTGACTCGCTACATCTGCTTAAGATACGAGTAATAATAAATGTATATCCATTCAGAGAGTACATGAAACCCAAAACACCGATTGCGACTCAAAGGGTCGAGCACTTCTTCGTTCAAGTGGTATAACCGGAGTTATTTCGCTGTAGTTGGTGAGAACGAAGTTTCGTTCATTGGAACGATGTAGTACTCACAAATAATGGTTGATATAGGGTATGCCCACCGATGACTCACTATATCCAAGGTTGAACTTGATTGCCTTGTACGCATTATCGTAGTGACGAGATAAACATGGTAGCTCAGGCCATAATGGAACGGTCAAAGTAAGCTCATCCCCAACCGTTCGTTCGGCAGACCGAAATATCTGTCGACTTTGGGCTTGGATGTCATTCTTGATAAACATCCATCCTCGTTGGCGATACTTCTGATATGCGAGATGTGCTTCAGGGCTCGAATCGAATACAAGACTTGTCTTTGATTCCAGGGTTTCCTTCGGATATATGCAATAGCAGGTATGAGCGGTAGCCACGTTCATTACATGCGCTATTTGGCCGAGTTCAGTAGAGAATATATGACGAGAGTATATCACGTACACGAGTGAAAGCGAAGGATAACATCGATCACATGAGGGATACATATAATCAACTGAATCTTCGTGTTCTTTGGCGATAGAAAATTGATCACTGTAAGGATATGACGACTTGATAAGTACTTGTCATTGATGATCACGTCCTTGTCGTCGTCAAGACGCGGAACAACTGGATTAATACTCTGTACTTTCTCGTAAAGTCGAGGGGGCATGTAACGACGTAGATCCGGAATGGTAATCCCAAGAACCTGCTGAAGTTTACTTGCAAAAATTTCGTAGAAGGAGACAAAACCCAAATTATCGTGAGGTTCACATCCAATGTGCTGCAGCCATATTGCAGCGTATTCCGCGCCGATCAAGTCAACATAGAGGTCCAGATCGGACTCCCCCATAGATTCAAGAGAAAGGAAGTTAAGAACCGTGGATCCAGACACAACCAGTCCAGTATACGACTGCATTTCTCTGAATCCGTCAATGTTACGCTTATAAAAATGCTTCGAGAGAAGGCGATATGAAGAATGGACCTGTTGATAAAACACTGCGGATGATGTAATGTTAGTGAGTGCCTGCACAAATCAAAACGTAGACGGACATTGCTCCATATCCGATAAACCGGACTGATCATCTTTCATCTCAAAATCGTCGAAACCGGCCTAAGTTAGAGGGTTTTCAGAATTGTAAACATAAGATAATGCACCAATGGACTCACCGCTGACATCGATTCTTCTTTGATCTTCAGAAACGTAAGCATTTAGGAATTTATCAGTCGTGATGTTTCTATGTGCTTACAGCGTGGTGAGATATTGAAGATGTCGATACGGAGTCCTGGGCCACAGTAAATAAGAAATGAACGCCAAGCAACGGTGAAGAGACCACTCGATACCATTTGGACAATAAAATTTGATACGATGTACTGCGAATGAAATGAATGCGGTTCTGTTCAACTGCTTTATATACAAAACCGAGACAATAAAAATAGCGTGAAAGTCCTGGATGAGTCATGATGTCTAATCTCAATGAGCATCCGTAGAGCATGATGTAGCATTCGTCGACGTTCACACTCAACGCCTGCCACATGACATGTCAACGTGTCTACATTGACATATGTCCGATGTGCGCATGAAACCAAAGATTCAGACTCGATCACAGAAATTGACAGATACTTCCACGTTGAGAAGAGGGGTTGCACATCCAGAGTACGAAGTATCATCCTCCGTCGACATCAACATACAACGCCTGCCACATGACATGTCAACGTGCCTACATTGACATATGTCCGATGTGCGCATGAAACCAAAGATTCAGACTCGATCACAGAAATTGACAGATACTTCCACGTTGAGAAGAGGGGTTGCACATCCAGAGTACGAAGTATCATCCTCCGTCGATGTCAACATACAACGCCTGCCCCATGACATGTCAACGTACATATACATTGGCATATTGGCATACGTTCGACGTCCGTACATTCAGATTCGATCAAATTCCACAACGCCCGTACAATGTTGGTATCAAACAAATAGGTTCGAGCAAAGAAACCGACAGATACTTCCACGTTGAGAAGAAAGGCCGCGAGTATTCAACTCGAGGTGTAAATCGACTATTTCTCAATGGATAAACAAAAATTTGTCTAAATCTCATGCTGAAAAACGCCACAGTCGAATTCAAACATTTGATAAATATATTTCGTTGTCTAGGATGCATTGTTACATGGATGAATCATCGTTCTAAATATCTAGTCAATGCTGGATGTTCATTCTTTATGAGATAATTTTGCCCGTTTCCGTGGGCGAATATCCTCGAAATCATCGTTCAATTCAGCGGTTTTCAGAGCGTGAGGAACCTCAGGGATCATTCTCAGTTCGCTTTCTTCGTTAGATTCTCCAACGATCCTCAATTTCTCCAATTTGACTTGAAAGTACTGTGATACAAAGTCAATCAATAAGACAGCCAAGTTCAAAGGTCGAGAAACAAACCCTTTTTTTCTCAGACGGATTCACAAAGCAATGGAGGCTGACATGAGCAAGCACTAAAGTACCCGGCCTCAATTCTTCGTATACCTTCCAAGGGGGAATAAGAGCGTTGTCCATATCGTAGAAGCTTTGTTGTGCGAGCTTATGAGATTTGAGTTGAAAATATTGGCCCCCGAAGTCGCTTAGGACGCTGGGTTCGTAATGCGCCCCTTCATACACAGGACTCGCTGTAAATTCACATGATGTCAACTTATTAAGTAAGGTAAGTCTTTCATACGCCTCTTACCATGAAAAAGGGTCGGTCCACTGGATGTTTCGGGTCGGTGATTTTTCTTACGAACGATCCTGTTTACCTGTTCAGGACCACCCTTCGGTCGCTATATACCTATTTAAATATTTGCTCAGTTAATCAACAGGAGAAACATACCCCGTAAATTGGCATTGTTGACACGGGAATGGCGTCTGGTACATTCATACGCGATGTCGATATCATACGCGTCCATTCTCTGTTTTCCCAGTCCTAAATTGTAATCTGAGTACGATACACGTAGCACAAGGGCGAATGACTCACCGAGCCATAATCGACGTCAACGGAGGAAACTATCTCATGGAGCAAACCGATCTGCTCCTCGTACAGGTAATCAATTGCGGGGGGCGACGACAATGGTCGGCGTAAGACAAGTATATTCTTACACTTAGCTTCATCGGTTATGGGCTTGAATCTCTATACCCGTTTAACTGGAGCATTAATAAAAGATGATACAAATAAAACAGAAGCACATACGTCTCCGCCTGCACTGGCACCCGAAAAATGATTGCCTTTGGCGGACAACATGGTACCATCTTCTGCAGGCGCGATCTCGCCAAAACACATGAAAGTGGCAAGAGAACCGTCGGAACGATTGAAGGAAAAATTATTCTTCCCTGCAGGACGCATATGAAAGTCGATTTTGTATTCGGTGGTAGCCAGCATTTTTGACGGATCGACCTCCAAGGACGTCATTTTATGATAGATTTGCTCATAAACACCACCTTGCAACGCTGTTAGAACAAGTCCAGGAAATTATGTATGATTCATACGAGACATACCGTGAAGGTATCGATCGCGGATGATGGACGATACGCCGATCAAAGCTTTCTCCGCCTCTTCCTGAGTATACGGAGTGAAAACGGGGCTTTGGTTTTCGATGTTGGCCTCAGCATTGGTACTGTGTACACTGCCGTCGCTCGATATAGGTGATGATTTCTCTTCAGCAGCTTCAACCTCAACTTCCATCTGAGTGTAGCTCGTCTCGTCAGGCGATTCGATGGGATCTTTGATAGCATGGCGCGCAGTAGACTTTCTGGAACGGGTCATGATGGTGGGGAGTGGCCAGATTCGAGCGTCCAAGTGTCCAATATAAAGCTACGATCTCTATCATAGCAAAAAACGGTACAACGTAAACCTGCGTGTCTTAACCCCGGGAAATTGTCAACGATGCAAGTACTGCTAGGATGTCGCGTACCAGGTTGTCACTTGTCGGTCTGTCGCTTGTCGGATTCTCACAATTATCAGTCGAACTGTCATTTATCAGGTTGTCGTTTGTCGAATTGTTGCCTGTAGGTTATGGTTGTCACTCGCCGTAGGCTCGACATATCACACGTGACGTTGGCTCGTTTATTGATTCCCTTCCAAGACGATGATCCTGAGCATCTGCTTTCTTCCGTTCAATCACTGGGCATAGTGTGTGCAATCCAGTCGAAACATGGTCATCAGACTTTATGATCCCATATCAACAGGGACGACATTAGAGACTAAGTATCTGCAGCCCGTCGCGAAGTGGTCTGCTCCGCGACAAAAATGCCAAGGCCTCTGCCAAATCCTCAGAAATCCCCCTGAAATTTGACCCTTGATTGCGACGGGTTTGAGTGCGCGACGGGTTGCAGATAGTCTCTAATCACCAAATTGCGAACGTGACATCGACAGATTGTCCGCGTTATCCACTCCCGTCCCTATCCAGGCAAAAGACCACGTCCACTACCCATCTACTTCAGTCTCACGTCTAGTAGGATGAAACACCATTAGACTGAGGACATCACAAACATTGTAGCAAGGCAGCGTATCCACTCCCGAGTAGAGCGTTGAGACATATCATATAAATACAACCGGCTAACATTGCGATGTCGTCATCCCCACCATGTTCAATGCGCCAACTTCTCCCATTGACGATTGTCTAAGCATTCCCGACTACCAGTCTAACATTCCTACTCTCACAAGTAAGTCCATTACTGGTCCATTTCTATACGTTTTGAATCGATCGCTTAATTACATTCACAGTTAAATCAGACTCTCCATGGTCTTGGAGATATTTACCACTCGAGCCGGAGAATCAGATGGGGTACACAGCGATGATACGTCGTAAGTCATTCCAATACAGCCTAGAGACTAACGAACAATGCGCCATACTTAGACGAGACGTATGCCTCTCCAACCTATGAGGTCTCAACAAATCGCGATCTCTTCTTGGCAGAGATTCGAATTCAATATTATGTGCAAAATTTTAATTCTTTCGTCAGCCCCGGGAAGGGAAATCCAAGTCAGTTCAATATCTATGCATATCGTCACGAAAAAACAGCCTACCACTCTCTTCATAGCTCAATTCAACGATCATGACGCAAAGGAATATGTTTTTATAGCAGAAAACGACATGGTGTACATGTTAACTGATGGAGGGGAAATCACGAGCGAAGGATGTGTTTTTTTCATCGAGATAATTACTTTTACATAGCAGACTAAAGTTAATGCATATTACGTTGCCCATTCATTCTCTACGCCTTTTCCGAGACTTGGTCAATGTGTCATTTGCATTCGCTTCGTTGAACAACTTCAGCAGCCGTTTGACTTCAAGTCTAGCACTACTAGCTTCGTCGTCTTCGCCGTAGCGACAGATCGTTTTGAAACGTAGTATCCTAAGCCGATCAGTTTCTATTCGCCTATCTTGGGATGGTCGGCAACGAATCTTCTTGATATCGAATGGCCGTAAAAGAAGTAATCCATCCAAGGACTTGACCCGTGACAACATCACATAGACACTTTCAATTCCTTTACAGGACTGTATGTCCACAATAACATTCTTCAATGTCATTCCCTCCGCTTTGTGTGCAGTGTATGCATAGCCGGGCATTATACCTAATTGTCGACGAACAAAGGAGCACGTTTCTTCACTAAACGGATTGTAAAAACGGATTTTTACGTCCTCTTGCAGCACTGGAACTTTCCCCTCCTCGAGACCCGGAAATTGTATACGACAATCAGGAAGTTTGACAACACATGAAATGGCAACACGTTCACCGAAATCATTGATTTTATAACGAATTCTGCGCAATTCGCCTATACTTCCGTTTGCCACACCAGCTTCAACGGCATAGTTATGGGCAATCATCACTGGCATCCCCTCGACAAGAGGTAACCTCCCCATTCGCTGCTTTGAGTGTCCTGAATCGACGGCAAACAAAAGTGCACGGAGCCTTGCATTTGAGACAAGCTCGCCTTTATGAAAATCTTCTGAATGATACCAGTGAAACGATTTACTATTTGTATACGCGTACGAAGCAGTACATGCGATGTTCATTGAATCTTTCAAAGCATTGGGATAGACGATCACTGGAACATTTGACCATTCTGAAGTCTGCCAAACCGGATTAACAGTCGTCAATAAGCGATTGCTAAGAAGTTTATAGTCTTCATCCGTGCATTGTCCTTCTCGTACACGATCGAGGAGAGTAACAAAGGTAGCATTCTCCGGCCCTGCTTGTCTCATCACTTCCGTCAGCTCTACAACACAATCAACACTCAACCACAGCAGTCGGCCCATGGCAGTCGGTTTATCTCCTTTGGATAGCGATGCGATAGATCTCGTGTCTACGCGGGTGAACAAGCTCACTTGTTTGACTGGCGGTAATTGGGCGAAATCCCCCGAGAATATCATATTCACACCGCCGAAAGGCAAATCTCGACCCTTCGCAGCCGCTAGTCCTTGACTTATATCGAACAGCAGCGAACAGCCGACCATAGAGACCTCGTCAATCAAAAGATAATCGACAGGCTCCCATCTTTCAGTGATCTTTCTGTGGGATTTAGAATTCCTTCGAGATCGACTCTTGTCTCGACTCAAACCCATGAGAGAGTGTAGAGTCGATCCTCCCACATGGATCGCAGCTACGCCAGTAAAAGCACCCAACATGAATCGATGGGACTGAAGTCGACGAGCAAAGAATGAAGTCAACGCTTGGATTACTCGTGATTTTCCCGTACCACCACGACCCATGAGGAACATCTTCAACTGTTGCGGTTCCTTTTCATCAGAATGGTTAGCCACTATGCGAAGTGCACGACTCTGTTCCTTATTGAGCGAAAACTCGATCTCTACATCACGTATGATGTCCTCCAATGGAGTATGTTGGATTCGACTTCCTGGCATTAACCTGGGTACGTCAATAGACATGTTGAACAGACCTCTGGACCCTGCGCAGATAGCAACACCCGCCTTCATATTGATCGTCGACGGTTGTGCAAAAGGAGTTGGGGCTTCAAATCTGTTTTGCATCGAATCAACGTAGGCTTTCCTCCACTTGGACTCGGGTCCATCAAGTTCAGAGTCGACAAGGGTATGTATAGCTCGATCCTCGCTGGCGTCAAATGATATATGATCAAGGCGACGAACTAAGCCAGAGTTAACGGCTGACGTCATACATTCCATGACGCCCATGTTCGCCTCCGTTCGAGAACGGGCGTAAATCATGTCGATCTTCTCTAAATGGTTGATGATCTCGTTATCTGTCAACTGCGCTTCAATACCGTTGTCGTCCTCAATAGATTCGTGATTCACGCGAACCAGTCCAGCAAGTTTCCTAGCTTTCCTCATCGCGTCAAAATGATCGTCTTTGCTATCTCGACATTCATGTAATAACTGCATATTATTGATGACATCTTGAACATGGGAAGGTGCTTGGGAAATGAAGTGTCGATAAGATTCTACCCATCCTTGGGTATGTGACTTGAGATCCGCGAGACTTCGCCATGGTTTAAAAAGTATTAGCATAACCTTGGCATGTCTTTCCAACGTTTCCTGTCTGTCTCTTCGAGGAAGACCAGGACCGACTGGAACAGGGACACGGATTAATGTCCGGACACGAAAGGCATGCGTCTTGTGATCGCGATGTCCAGGAAGGAAGAGGTAATTGCGCCGGTCTTTACGCAACGGTCTACCGTCTTCAGCACCCGAATGATACCGTGGAATCTTATCCAGCTGCGCAGTCATATCCCAAACACTGAACGATTCAAGGGCTTGGGACCGATTAACATAGTCCTCAACATAACCGGACACGGGTAGAATGGCACCGTCTTCATTTGTCTCGAAAACAATTTCTGCATTATCGTCGACCTTTTCAGTGTCGCTGGCTTCATCTACGCTCTCGACATCATCTGCATCGTCCGTTTCTCGAGATTCATTTGCATCTACAATGTTACACATACCATCCGACGTCTCTGAACAATTGTTTGTCGACAAGTTCTACGGGTCGGAATTACTTGCCTTGAGAAGGGCATTGATAAAATATAATAAGACCATGACTTGCCTCGAGAACGTCATTGATATAATATTCAAAAGCTTGCCAATATAAGACCTTGAACTGATGGCTGGTCATATGATCGTCATACCCAAGAAGATACGAAGCGATCATGGGTGCTGAAACCTCTTGACGTGAAATCATAGCACTTGCACATTTCTGTAACATCTTCTTTGAACGCGCAGCAGGAGTATCGTACTGATCATCGTGATCCTCTAAGCGTTTGACTGCAAGTTCCAATGCCGTGTATGACGCATGTGCTTTGAGATCGAGTTTGGTAATATAGTCAGTGATGTAGTAGATCGTTGCCTTGGCCGATATCCCTGATCCAATTAACTTGATATCCATATTACAGCGCACGGCCTCCAAGACAGTCGGGTTGTAGTCATTGATAAGACCATTGTCGCATCGAAGATTTATGTCCCCATCTTCCGTGATGATAGAGACCGGTCTTTCTCGCTCCGTTCCCAAGCCAAACCGACATTCTCGAATTGCACCTTTACAATATTTAAAACATGTATGAGAATGCTTGTGAGATTGGCATGCTTTGACAACGTTGTGGAAATCTTTGCTTCTACACTCGACTCCGGGATGAGTACTTTTCAAGGGATCGACAGTTCGGAGAGACGCAGCATGGAATGTGTCTGACGGAACATTGGCCGTTGAAGGTGCTGGTATATCATTATGAATGACGTCTTCTAAATATGCAAGTAGTCGTAGAGCAAAACTTTCGTCTGCTAAAAGCCTCTTCTTCATCTCGTCTGGGTTATGTGCACCTTCTAACCATATGAGCATGTGACAATGAAGCGTCCCGCGTCCTTGAGACTCTATACAACCATAGAATGCCTTGGTATAGCCCAATACACCGCTCAAGTCTTTGTCGTGATGGTATCCACCGCCTTTGTATCCAAGAAGGCACCGAATAAAAGCTTTCATATACAAATGGAAAAATTCGGCACCGACACATGGATTATTTGCGATGTCAATTGCTTGGGACCAGTACGAAGGAACATTCTGCTCTAGAAATTCATCGAGGTCGAATTCTGTGCCAGTGAGAAATGTGACAATTGGATTATAAACGTCGGCAGGATTCAATGTGACAAAAAAGCTCGGAAGTCCTTTTTCAAGCATCAAAGCACGGATTTCGTTACGTCGAATAAGTTTTGAAGCAGAAGATCCCTGTACACTCCCAGTAACAACGTTGACCTCTTTCATCAGCTTGTATATTCGACGCTCTTGATCATTTTGCGGTGAGAAAGAACCGTCGTTCTTTAAGCGATCGCATAGTTTTGTAAGTGCCTCATGTGAAACTGAAGTTAACTGAGCAGCTATGTTCTGAAATGAGGGATGTTTTGTTCGTAGACTTGTTCGTAACAGGCTCTCCCTTCTCTGTAAAACATTAAAAGCAGCGAAAAGAAATCCAAGGTGCTTCTGGAATCTTTTATCAGCGAGTCGCAGCATATGCTTGACTTGATTTCTCATGGAGATAGTCCTCATCCTTCTCTTATCCTCGAATCCCCCGGTTCCGTATGGAAATAGCAATGGAAACATCATTGGGAACATAGGAGGGTTGTCGAAGCTATTAACAGGACTAGGGTCATATGGAATACGGATATAATTTCCGTGCTTTTCCTTTAAATGCATCAAAGCAGCGGCTCTCAACACATTTGGAGAAGCGAGAGGTTGAAGCCCTGTGATAAAGACACTCTCAAAAGGTATCGCTGGTTGAGAAGCGTCTGATCGAGGCTGGGGTGGAATATCCGCTTCTACTTGGTCATATCGGGAGATCAGAGTAGATGCAGCGAGGGAAGATTCGACATGTTCTACATGGAGCGGAATGTGACCGATCGCGTCTACTTCTCTTAAAACATCATTATCGACGACGACATTATGGTAAAGGTGATTGTTCGAGATAAGCCATTGAAGAGCACGGTAAACACGATCGCCTCTGACCGCTAAGGGAGTGCTCCGCAATAAGGTCTCATCCGAGGGGCCACCAGAGCCAACGAAGACGACACATATAAAATTCTGAATTTCTGCAATTGAAGGGGGTAAAATGCTGGCTATCTCTGCCGCATCCTGTGGATAGACAATAACATTGCCCCTCAATGCCCGTTGATTAGCTGGTCCGGTCGATGAGACATCGGCTTCTCGCAGCTGCACGATCATGCATTTCGTTCGGCATAAGGCTATCATGGCCTCTTCAACGACCGAAAGATCTTTAAGCTCGGGAGGGACCACACCATAGAAGTTGTAGTTGGCGATTGCACGAGCAGGGAGACGACCCATCGCAAGTTGGCCGTTACAAGGGAAGCATATATCTATCCAAAGTTGATCCAGCGTCGACGTTTCCATGTCGTAATGTACCGCGGCCGGGTCGATATGGTAATCAACAAGTAGTATATGGTTGGGAAGAGTTGAATAAGCACGAGAGCACGTCGACAACCCGGTGCCGTGCTCCTTAATAGACAACAAATGCAACGGAACTTCGGATGCTCGAACAGCTCGAACTTGTCCGCGGATTACGGCCTCACCACAGACTCCACAAACAATCTTAGATAGTGCGCTGGACGAAGTCTCCTTCAAGAAGGAGGAAATGAGTTGATCCTTATCGTCCTGAGATAACACAGAAGGCCAGGTAGAATCGCCCTTATATTGATCTGTGATATGGTATGGCTGTACGGGGTCCAATGGGACCGACTTCCTTGTTTGATTATCATCTCGAAGAAATATTTCTTGTTTCAACTTTCTGCGAAGAATTTTCAACGTTTCTTCGTCGTCATAATCAACCTCCAAAGTTGTCAATAACTGACGCAACTCCGGTGGCCTCAAAAGCAACAATATTCCTTTGAACAACTCGAGCTTTGATGTATCGACATTAAGGGAAACAAGATCGTCAGATAAACCCAAACAAAGAGCACGGCAGGCTAAAGGAGGAAAATCTCCGATGTTAAGACATCTCGCATTGATGATATGATCGAAAATGAGACGCTTCATCTGGGGCTTTGATGAATTGGGCGGCACAGAAATGTTATGTGTGGAACATATGAGCATCATCTTTGACTTGGTACCACGGTACGTCGACTGAATAACATCTTTGAGAGAGTATAATTTAGAAAATGTTTGTACGATCATCAGTTGCTGGTCGGAAATCATGTCGAAAAGCTCGTTGCGACTATATTTCCATGTGTCCTGTGTTACACCGATAGCTCTTGATGTACAGCATAACGACGCCACCGATAAATCTGGTGTGGATAGGAATGTTCTGTAGGCCTCGTACGCCATGTGAAGCGAATTGATGAAAGGTTTAGCAAAGCGTTTACACGCATAATGATATCGTTCCGATTGTACATTGACAATACACGCAGCAGAGAAAATGTGCTGAACAAGGTATTCGCGGCATTCTTCGATAGATTCCGGACTGTCTGTGATACCATGGCTTTCCATGTGACATCGAATATTTAAGACGTCATTTGAAAAAGTGTAGAAAGATGACGACTCGTCTTGAAGAGACGAAGTAAGTGGATTCTCGTCTTGATTCATGTAGGTCATGATCGAAGCATCATACGGCGCTACAGGTAGGTCAACATCATGGGTCATTGCAAGTCGGTTGTCATCGTATGATTCCACAGGTTGGTCGACAGCCTGTAACGCCGTAGATCGGTCGATGCGAACTGATGTCACAGGCGGATCGGTTTGTGCGCTTATATTACCTGCTGAAAAACGGAAACAAAGGAAAAGCGTCAAGACATGATCATTGATATTGAGATCCCATAGTATAATTTAATAGCTTACCTCCGGAATACAGTGTATACACTGACGCCACATAGCGTGTGGACCAATCTCGCGCAAGCACTAAATCTGGTTCGATCCTATCCACGATTTCTAGGTCCATGACTATGCTGATGTAGCCACAGTTGGTTGGGATGGATATCTGTGCGTTCATGAAGCCAGCTACTTGATTCTCCGAGTGCACACGACAAGAAGTTCGGTATGAAACAGACGATCGATCTAATGTTAAGTCGAATGACGAATGCACGGGAATACCATTCAAATAGGTAGTCATGATAGGTTAGGAGGTGTTCCCAACATCCGAAGGAGCCTTTTATACTGAAACCGTTATCGTCTCAACCAATGGTGTTGACTCACTTCACAGACAACAAACAACATGAATTCGACTCACTTGATAGACAGCAACCGACTCGACCATTGATTAGACATGTGACATTGTCATTCCCCGATAACCACTTCATCTGATAATGTCATCCGACGAGATCAAACAAAACTTTTGAAAATGAAAAATCAGCGTGAAACCCACGGGAAAAGATTAGTTTACAAAAATGTTGACCCTCTTAAAATCCATGGGGAAAAGGTTACACAAACGTCGAAACCAACTTGACCAGATTTCTTTGACTTTGACCATGCGCTCGACCCATGTTGGACCCATGATGCTGTAAAATTGCCTAGGAAACAGTTGACGTCGTCCAGATCCAATTGGTGGGGGCATTCAAGGCAAATCTTAAGGGGTATTCGCTGTTCTCGTTTCTCTAGTTTCGTCCTTCTCTCGTTGACATCTTGTCAACGTCTTGGAGCTCTCATATTCAAGACATCTGCGCGATATTCAGGCTAAATACCAGGCTTCTCGCTATATACAAGGCCTGATCAGATACGGTGCTTGGTGTAATAGATAATATTGTGACGACAAATATCCACATCCGACTTAGCCAGGAAACGTCTGCATATGATTTCGGGACAACCGTGTAAAGTCATTCTATATTAAAGTCCACCTGTGTTAAACGTTCGTCATTGACAGTCAATCTGAAACATCACAAAATAAACCTCTCAATCAACCATATCCATAAGCAGAAACATCGCAATCGACGTCGACGTGGATAGGTAGAGATGACGATGCTAATGCAAGTGTCAATCAATATCATTGTCGACGTCATTTGATAATACCGATGTCGATGTCGATGTTACCACCAGTCTCAACTATCAACTCCGTTACCCGGGTTGGACACATTCGGACGCGGATTCGAAAAATATTAAAAAATAAAATATACCCTCAACGAGTATAAAAGACGGACAACGACTATGAGCAAAGCATTCAAACTCATGGACGCGAACAACAACATTGTTCGTACCACATATGATTTCTAATCGTGCAACTTTCACTCACTTATCATACAGGACATACAGCGCCGTTTGCTGGCCGAACACTTGGTACGTTGACAATATCAAATAGATAAGACAATTGTGTATTGAATAATGCTTCAACAGCCGCTATATACTATACTGAATAAGATCAAACCGGGACGGTTCGAAGAAATTTTCATGGCGTCATACGACGTACAACTGGTCATACTGGACAATCTGTCGCTCTCCCGCTTGATGCTTTTTGGGCAAACATGTCGTGTTATATACGAGACGGTCAAACGATACTGTAACAGGCATCGAAATCTCAACAGCTTAATGTCTGACTTTATGCCGATCAAACATGTTCCCCAACTGCGTCAACTGCAATCGAAAACGAGTCTTCTTATCGGCGGGTGTGTAGCAATGCGATACGTTAATTGGCGTATTAAACCAGGCGGGAATCGACCGTTACAACTATTTGTTCATCACCACGACTGTATAGAAATCTCCAACTGGCTTGTCAACGACGTTGGTTGCGAACTCACAATGCCAAAATACTTCGGAGAATCTGCCGCTGAAATATACTATAACAGAATTTTCGAAACCATCTACTTCGTTCCACCAATACCCCGTACCTATACGGACAAATTATACCAAGGGTCCATCTTGCGCCCAGGCTCAGCCTCCGAACGTGAAAAGACAGCGGAGAGAGTCAGGACTGGAGATTTTGGACGCCCTCCTTTTGTGATCATTTTCAAGTACAAATCACCGACTGGGAAAACAATCCAACTCCATGCCTGTGTAGAAAGCGCTCTTGCTGGCGTTTTGAGTACAACTACATGTGGGTCAAATTAATTATTACCCTCTTGACGACCAACGATTTAATCATTCATACATAGCATGCACGATGAATTTCCTGTCTTCCCATAACGCTTACTCGCTTTTCCCGAGGGAAACCTTCAAAACACGGGCCATTTTGTCCCTGAATGCAGACCGCTTTTACTTCCAGAATGCACGACAGACGTTCTATGGAACGCACTGGAAGTATATATACTCACAGTCGCAAAGTATGGCACTTGATAGCTTCGATGAAGGGATACGGGACTTGAAGTCCAGTCAATGTCTCAGAATACCAATGGACATGCAGGGACTGCAACTGTCAAGTTCGATGGACGACCTCATCAAAGAAAGTGCCTTCTACTTGGGGTTCACTGAGTACATCAGAGGACCAGCTTTTCTCTCGTATAATGTGTAAGTCCACCGAGCTTGTATGCTGATTTCTTAGCTGACATCTGCTCGATAGATGGAATAAATATATTCACCGTGAACTGGGTCATTCGTCCTGCTATGAGATAGCCGAAGTAGCAGGTGACTCGGAATTAGAATTGTAGATAAATAACAAGAACGCATCTTAGACCTGTTAGGAACTTTTCAATTGTGGATAAATCGTACTCGTATTTATATATACAGATTAAATGAATATAAAATCTCAATAGACCTGCCCATCAAATTCGACAACATCTCCTGAGTAACAAAGAGACTGAATGTTATAATATCTGAAGATGTCGCCTCGAATGAAGACCAACTTGTCAGTATTAGACAGTGATTGCTGATAGAAACAATGGGTAATATACCCATATTGACCAATGAACATAGTATCGCCAGATAAATCAGGGCCGATGACGACGACGCGTGCCGAGACAGAGAACTTGGAAGGATCTTGCAAAGGCCAAAGGTACTTGATACGAAACGAAAGATTGGTTTGATCGCGAACACGAACCATGACCGAATTCATTGGATTGTTCAAATGATGCGTGACGATAACAGATCCCCATTGATGCTCATATAAGCCGCGTTGAAACGCCTTTCTCAAGAGTCTACCGTCACGAATAATCTGAACGGTTCCTTGAATGCGAACGACAACCTTATGACCTAGGTTAACTTTTGTCAACCAATGAGCTGAATTGATCAAAACGTCAACTGGGTGTACATTCCCCAAGACCATATGGCGCACGTACGATCTTGGTCGATTATACACGAGTCAGACCCAACAACTGTTGGATCCCAAACTGAATGACCAGCTAGATCATATTCGTTGTCCCTCTCCGGTGTAGCCGGCCGCTCGATCACTTTGACGGGAGCCGGACATAGAATATGTCGAGGTAGTCTCACCGCATTTAGGATAGGCAACAATGAACTGTCAAAGGGTATATCAATACAAATCATTCAAAATAGTGGAGAATCACTGGGACTCACTTCTTCTCCAACAAGTTATCACAGCTAATTGCGGTTGTATAGTGAGTGATACTAATGCCTTCATTAACGTAGAGAAGAATTCGTAGATTTCCTTCGACATCATTGCCTGATCTGTCGATCTTCTCGCATGACTGGCCAACAATATAGCCGGTTCGGCCCTTCCATTCATGTTTTCCAACGATAAGGACTTCAAGACCTCGAAAGAGATCTGGTTGAGAAACCATTTCCCTCACCGTCTTCGGAATATGTGTGGTGAAGGGAATATCAGGCTCGCTGACCTTCACCATTTCACAGCTAACAGATATCTACAATATGTGAGTGTCGTATCAAGCGAATATTGGCATAGCCACCTACAATGCTGCGACTATCAGGCAAATATAATTCCAACCACCAAACATCATTCTTCACAATGTAACCTGAAGTATCCATATGCATGCCATATACAACCAGAACAAAGTCGCCGACTTGAAAATCGCGAGCCAGCTCCCAGACTGGTACATCGAAAGTCTGGGTGAGACTGGTCGAGGGATCAATGACAACATGCAAGTTGTCCGTGAATGTTTGGATGAATCCACAAAGACCTTGATAAGGGCCATTTGCAATTGTAATGTGGGTGCCGATGGAAAGCGCTGTTGATGCCAGAAGCTGGCTCGTTGGAACCTCGAAAGGTGCTAAGTCACCAGATTGACGTGTTAGAATCGATGCGTATCGGCTCGATATATCTTGGATCGTCCCGCATATCCCAGTAAAAATTCCCGATACCACGAGAACTCTTTCTCCTTCAGAAAGAGACAATGCATATTTCCGATGTCGAAGAATTGATCGCGTGAATCGTTCCTCCACAGAGTCCAGAGACAAGCCATGGTCGGCCAGCTTCAACGGTTGAAACAACGGTGATTCTTCGAACCGAGACAGTTCAAAAGTTGTAGGATTGACAGTGGCTGTCTGCAACTGATGGAGCGGGATATGATGGATTCGAAGGCCATGGATAGTCTCCTTATCTGTGACCATTTCCAATGGTCCATAATAATCTTCATCTTTCCGGTACGGCGAATGGCATTGAAGACCTGGCGGTTGTGTAGGAGTCCTGCGCCTGCGACAGAGAGAATATACCTCGGCAATACCAGGCGCAACAGAGTTCACATATCCAAGATCGTTTCGATTAACGCTTCGGTTGCGAATACGAACCAAGCTCGATACCTCGACGGGGTGAGATTTTGACACATGAAGCAATCCCAGTCTATCCCCAGCACTGACTAACTGTATGAGAGCGTTTGAGTGGTGACGCCGCAAATAAACCGTGCTAATCCCTTCTACTGCGTGGACACAGTCTAAATAGTTGCCCTCAACGTAGACAACTCCCGGGATATGGTCCCTTTGGAACGCGCTGATGATTGGGATTCCTCTTTTCACCACTCGATCATAGATAAGAAAGACTGTCATCGCTTCCATGCCTCGCTACGAAGAGGTATGAAGATTGAGTTGAAATACATATAGCTCAGAAACATACCTTAGTTACAACTTGCCATAATGACGGATCTGTGATACAAGGCAAAAAACGAATCTTTTCCTTCCATACGCTTTCTTCGACATCAGAGTCGAATACAGCATCTTCATTGTATCTCGAAGTACGATGTCTTGATACGATTTGCTCGGCAATGTCGATGTCTGCATTGGACTGTTGCATAGCATCGTCAAACCCTGTGAACGCGCATTCCGCCTGGCCCCGACCCAACCGAATCATCAAGGAAACCTAGTTGACGAGGATGAGATGGTAGCCCAAAATAAAGCTGATGTATTTACCGTCGACTACGGTATCGTCTTCCGCATCCTCGAATTCAGACTCATCATCTTGAGCTTCAATGTCGAGGAATCGGCAAACCTTTTGGAGCACAATTGACTTCGAAACCACTCAATCAAGAAGTGGCTCCACTTACAGACTTGTATTTCTGGAGGTCGATAAGTTTTGATTGCATAGTGGTCGTCATTTCTATGTACCAACTAAGACGGAGGGAGGGAAGCAAATCGAGGGGTAACACAACATTCCGGTCATTCTATATTAGGGTTCGGCAAATAGCGAAACGCACGCGGTGAAGCGTTGTTCGTTGGACAATATTCATGCAAAAGTAGAGGTCTAGAGTCGATAAACAGAGTCAATGACATCACGTAAAGGTATGAACTTGTGAATGGAATCGGACTCAACAGCTTGTGTCTTCATCACTGGCGTTGTGGATATTGTTGATGCTGTTGTTGTCGCACAATGGTGACTTGCTAGGACTATATAGAGCAGCTATATCTTTATCATTTCTCATTTTTGTATAAATATCTCATACAGAAATGTCATATGGTCGGGGTACAGTAAGAGTCAGTATGGTACGACAAAAAGAAGCGAAACTACGGCGCCAAACGGAGCGTTCGGTTTCTATGTTGGGGTTCGGCAATTCGCGAGATACAGAGCACGTGGCAGACGTCCACGCGACTTAAGCGCTCAAATTTTGGCGGACGATTTTAAAAAATCGTTTTCACAATCCACAGTAGCATTGGTATCTAAATAGCCCGTAGAATTCAAGGATGTATCGAATACCTACCTGAATTTACACTTCCGAAGT
This sequence comes from Pleurotus djamor, assembly GCA_029747585.1. NCBI lineage: Eukaryota > Fungi > Basidiomycota > Agaricomycetes > Agaricales > Pleurotaceae > Pleurotus > Pleurotus djamor. The sequence continues at coordinate 7,893 of JAPEVF010000364.1, read as the reverse complement.
TGTTTATAGGTTAAACGCGTGCACGAAAAATCAGATAGTGAATCTGACCCAAATTTGCTTAAAATCGATGTAAAGGAATCATTTTCACGGTCGATGCGGATATCATAGGTTTAGTCGATGAGGATACATTGAAAGGAGGGGTAGAAACTATAGCGCCTGAGATGGTTGTCGATGATGTATTCACAGATCGAAAACACGGCTAACAGGGGAATAGGAGTAGCGTCGATAGGAGAAAGTTCACCTTGCTGCCAAATTTTCGAACCCGTAAAACCTTCTACTTATAGTATCAGGAATGTCGCAAGGTCTGTGGCACAAAATCAGACATAGGCAAAACTGACCTCAGACGTAGGATATATACCTGCAGAGCTATGGAGAATGGTTCTCCTTGAGCTCGGGATACCACGTCGAAACGCTCTCCATCCCGTTCTCACCGTTTCCCATGCCCTGCACGACATTGCCATTCCCATGATATACGAATCTATCCTCATTCCTAATCCCTATATCGTGTCTCATCATGCCGACATCGACAGCGAAAGCATACCATTGATGACCTGCAATCAGACCTGGACATACGTCCCCTCAGAACGCCTCCAATCTCTGGTCTTCGCCTTGGAAGTCAACGGGGAGGTTGCCCAACATACCACCACCTTCGTCCAAGAAGACTACTCGGAACTTATTCTAACTCCCCTCCGTACGATCATAAACCGGCTCAGCTGTCTAAAACGTCTGCATCTCTCCATCTGCAGTGCGAAGGCCCTTTCTGAGATCATCCTGTCCATCCGCCCTTCCGTCGCTCTCACACACCTTTCTCTACCTTCTATACCATCAAGATGTCTCTCCGTGGCTTCTTTCCTACACAGGCAGCGCAATTCTCTGTCTTTTCTCATATGTGGCGATGATATACGCGACAGGAATATCTCATGGCCAACCTCTTTGGAGACGTTGGATACCTTTGAAGGGACGTCCACACATCGCTGGGACGCGCTCGCACCATTAAAACATTTGCTCGCCCTCGAATTCGAGCCGTCATTGATACGTGATCCAGGAAGAGTTTTTGCCAGTCTGGTTTCCCTGAAAGTGTCCATCTATAACCCGCCAGAAACGATCTCTATAATTGGGCCATTTCTCATGTCACTTCAATTCCTCCATCTTTCTTCTTCTTCTGGGGTTGGCAATAAAGAGGTGGGCTTCTAGAATGGCTCACCTCAAACTCTAAGGTTCAAACACTCAACACGCCCTTTCCAGATTTGTGTCCGGGATCTCATGAAGATCTCATCGAAAGATCTCAAATACATCCACTACTTCAAGCGCGTCTTTGATTCGAAGAAGGAATTCGTGGAATTAGAACCAGTATACGAATTTCACAGTTCGCTTTCGGCGGTTGACATAGGCCATTGGGAGGCTGTATATCAAACCCCCTACACATATGGCTATCGGTTCTGTCGGAATGTCATGTCTCCTGTACATACGCTCATTCGCGATAGGGTAATGTTTGAAGAATGGTGGAAGCCAGTACAAGAGTCCATCCAACGCGAGAGTATGTTGGTAGTATGATCACCTTCTCCGGGATCCTGGTCATTGAAGTAGAGTCCCTTAACTTTCTGAATGTAGTAGCTTATCCCGCTGAACCAAGGAAAAACAAGTCGCGCGTTCGCATTTCGGTCGGTTTCGCAATAACAGTGTCGGCCTCTTCGGAGAGGGAGCCCCTGAAGCTTCCCCTGAAGCCTATAGACCGTCCACAGTTCTGACCATCGTTCGACAGCACCCATTGGTCTGAGCAACGTCGGCGATTCTCCTTCAACTGATACATCGACATTTCTCTGGACAAGCCGGTGGGGAGTCCGGGTCACAGCGCAGCATTTTACGTACTCAGTATAACAAACTCTGGGCGCCTAAGCCAATTTCACGGCATTCTAATTTTTCAGCGAAAATAAATCGCGAGTAATAAAAAGTGTGCAGATTTGAAGTCCACCCCTCTCTTCCCTCCCACCTCCTCCACGTCAAACGCACAAATGGCCTCCTTCACCATCATCAACGGTCTCCAAGTGCCCAATGACCGCCATTTCCCTGCTCCCAAACCAGACTTGAGCATCTACGAACGGCCTAAGTCGAAAATCCAGCAGTTCTTTTGGAAGCGTCGGGTGTGGTTTGAGGCGACGTTTGCTTTTTCCATGTTGGAACCTTGGGAGAAGATAATGCTCTGTACGTCCTCCAACCCTTTGCCTTTAGCTTCGTCAAATATGCTGACCTGTTTTTGCTTCTTCCTTTCAGTCATGATCATGTTCGTATTCGCGGCCCTGTTCCTCACTGGCGCTGTCAAATATTTCCCGACCCATCTCTCCATTATGCGACGTCGCGCCGTGTACTACCTTATCGGACAAGAAGGCGATGAATATCTTCTTTGGCAATGGTTGGGCCTTGGTGTTGGCAAATTTAAGCACGCAGAGCTCTGAACAATGCTGTTGATGATGACTTTTGGAAGGCATCAGGGACGTTATGGATGGGCTGCCGTAAGTAATGTGGGTTCTTCTGCGCATGGGTAACGCTGAACCCTGTCAATGTAGACAGGTTTTCGATCTGCAGTGATCTCGTTAAGCGTTCGGGCTGCGCAAATTTGTACCGAACCCCATTCTTTGTTTTTTGATCAACTTCGTTGACGCCCCCTTCGCTGGATTTTTCTCGCCTGCCTCTCCGTTGATTCCACATACGACCTCCATTTGAACTACACGTACTCTCAGGATTTATTAAGTTATACACTCCGAACCCTTCAATATGATACTCTTATACCCTTCTAAACCCCGTTTTGCGAATAACGAACCACATTCAACATTCCGTTCACAGCGATGTATTTATGACCTTACCCAATCGCATGCCAGCGCCCAGCATCTTATCGCTCCAAGACCTGGTGACTACAGGACCGAGGTCAAGATGCTCACCCACGGTGCGAGGTACCATCAACCTTGGGGTCGGTGTGCCGTGTTGGGGATGCATACCGCGCTCTCCGTGGGATATAGGTTATCTGTTGGGGGAATCTCTGACTATGCGCTGCAAGTTATTTGACACTTGAGGTGTATTCGACGAACTTGCGTCTGGAAGAACTACATACGTCTACAAATCGACAGCAGCGAACCTACAGCGCTACGTACAGTGGAGGTGAACGAAAATATGTACGGATAGATGTCAGACCGAAATCTATGGGTCAAGAAAATCCGGGATGTGTCACAACTGCGAATCTAGCTCCAGCAGGTGCATCATGGGTCAAAGGTGTACAACGACAAAAGAGTGTAACACAAAAAGAGTGAGAGGATAGCAAGATAGCACGATACACAACATGGCGACAAAAGATAGTGGTAAAGGAACGATGGGGACGAGACACCTGACCGAAGAGCAGGAGAGGAGATAGAGTGTACATACAGAGGGTATTGGATACAAGAACGCAAAAAGGAGATGACGGATATCGTTTACAACAAGAAAAAATCGTGACATGCCTGAAAGTCGATTGACCAAGAGGCTTCGTGAACGTTCGGGCATAATTTAGTTGAATAATGAAGAGCGCTTGGACACAATGGCGTCGCCCAGGCTCGAGGGACTGCTGTTTCACCAGCCGAATACTCTGTTGGTACACAAGATGACGATTAGCTCCTGCGCTCATAAGGAAAGGAAACCGCACTCACTCTTCGTGAATCTCAATGCCACCAACCTGATCCCGTCTGACTTTCTCTACACTTGCCACGGCCTCGGCGACATCATCACCAAGCCCCACCGGACCGCAACAACCCACCAGCATACCAGTATGCCCCAACCGGTCTTTGTTCCCCGCACCCAAGCCCACCGTCCGGGAAATGACATCCTCCAACACCCTGTTAAGTCGAGGACGTCCAGGGGAGAGTGACAAAGATGGGTGTAAGAGGTCTTTGTGGAATGTTATGTTGGGTGCACGGGTGTAGTATACGGATATTCGGAAAGGCGCGAGATCAGATTGTTGGATCATCATGTTGAAGGTGGGAAGGAGGGGGGTTAATGAGGCTGTTTAGGGGATAGGACGTAAATGAGATGGGTGTTTAAGGAAGAGAGGGAGAAGGAAGGAGGAGGGACGAACCAGGGTCTTGGACTATCCAGACGAGTTCGATGGCTTTGACACGGCTTGCACCGCCCAAATCGTTCTGTATGAGCTCCTGGATAGTGGATAGGGCGAATGTGATTCCACTTCCGCCAACGATGAAAACTGCAGCGGAGTAACTAGCGAATATGGCGTGTCCAGGTCCGCCTTGAAACAATATAGAATTGAGTTGACTGATGCTGCTGTGTGGGCACCTCGGAAAACACGTACCGTAGGGTCCTTCAACAGTGACCATTACATCTCGTTGTAGGCCTCGCTCCGAGTAGCCACCAATCTTCGCAAGTTCGAACAGATTATTCGACCAATCCCCCGCCTTCTTACACATCAACACCAACCCTTCCTGAGCACCACCCACTCCAACATTCGCGCCACAACTAGCAATAGTGAACGGATGCGATTCAGCCCACCCACGCCATCCCATCCCGGTAGAAAGGATACGCAGACGGACATGCTGGCCAGCTCGCCAACCGGCATTCAAACGAGGAATTTCTACACGAGTCATTCCGAGTTCTGGAATGGGCCGAATCGTAGCTTGGACCACGCGAGTCTTCAGAACGCGGAAGAGCCGGTCTAATCCATAAACCACCAATGCGGCCATCACGTATGGAATCATTATGGGTTTATGGAACCAGCACTGTCAAGAAAGGGGTAAGCCACCAGACCTCAGTGGAGTCGGAAGAATGGCAAGGACTTACCGCAGGCAAAAGAAGCCCAAAGCCGATGAAGTGCGTGGTTATGAAGACTTGGTATGCCCGTTGGCGCCAGAAGGAAGTTGAGAAGACGTAGAGGGCGTCGGCACAGACCAGGCCGACAAGCCCCCATGCTACCATAGGTAGCCGTAGAGACGCAGTGAACGTGCCGTTGGCACTCCATTTGTAAACTATTTCCGTCCATGAGGCAAGATTCGGCGTAGAACTATGAATAGAAACCCACAATAGCCAATGGAATGCACGTTGATGGCTAGAACGAGCATCTGGCCCGCGAATCGGTGAATGAAGTTGAGCTAGAAGCGAGTTAGCTGTGCAAGTAGTTCTAACGGAAGCAAAACATGTACCAACCTTCTCGTAGCCGAGACCCAGGAGGATTCCTAGTAGATTGGTCTTGGTGGCGAGAGCAAAGACGATGGGGATTTGGGACATGGCAACAAAGCCTGCGCGTACTGGGTCACGGAAGGGACTCGACTTGTAGAACGTGCAGTAAGCAAGGACTCCGAAGTAGATGGCCAAACAAAGCGCCTGGCCGATGGAGAAGCCTGGGGCAATGCGGTAGCGTAGCAAGACCACAACTGGGCGCATCCATGGGAAACATACGGCGACGTGTGGGGGATAGGATGGTTGGTGTGCGCTCCCCTTCTCCGAATAATAAGTCAAAGGTTCAGGGGCGTACACGGTGTGCGAGTCGTCCGAGTTGGGTTCCTTGCCTGATCGGTGGGATTTGTGACTGCGTGTACTCGGCCGCCGAGAGGCAATGGTAGGCTTGAGTGCTCGACGCCGAATGCGCCGCAGAAAGTAGCCATTCTTCCACTCCGAAGCCCTCGTCAACCGTGCCAAAGCCCTCGGCAATCTCACAAGCACTGCAAACGCCAAAACTGCGACAATAAATATGACAGTGTGATAGGCCAAATCGGAGCCAGGTCGTGATTGGAAGTCGTTTGGGTCCAAACCAGCGAATGTGTCCGATATATTCCAAAAACTCGTGGTTGACATGATGTCCTTGAACTTGAAGTTGTTGTTCAACCAAGGCACAAAAGCTTCCGGCCCTCGCAAGCTGGAAAGGGAAAGCAGAGCAAAGAGGGGAATGCGAGGGAGGAAGAATCGAGGTCGTTATAAAGGGTAGTAAAGACAGCCGCTGCAAATTTAAGCAACGTTGGGGAACATGAGGCAAAATGATCGAGAACACACCATCTCCGAGTCCGTTGGGCGCCTAAGACCTGTTCCTGGCGCTTTGCCTCTGTCGACATCTCATCTCCGACATGGTGTATCATGGGGGTCGGTCGCGGGAGGGTTGAACGCTATCAAAAGAGCAACTCGGTCCACTCTCCAGCGAAAGGGAGCTGGAGCCTCATCGACCGACCGTCTAGATCTCCTTCTGTTCATAATAACTCGGCTTCCGTGCTAGAGGACATCGTCTTGACATCGTCCCAAAGGTTCTCAGTTCCGCCCACGCCCTCGACGGAAAGCCAGCGAATTACCAGTCCGTCGATACAAGTATTTGCTGCGCTCATAGTGTCTTCTTTCGCTTCGAGGCACCCAAGCGACTCTTTGAAGCCTTTTCATCTACTTATCATCGCCTCGGCTGGACCCACAGCTTCGACGGATACTAGCTCTCTCCGAGTCGTTGTTTCCTTGAGCTGTTATCGCAACTAGTGTCTTTCTGGCTTGCTGATAAATTTATGAAAAGCGATGTCTTCTGTCTCTGCTAGGATTGAGAAGTTCAAACTTTTCGGATCTATATTGACATTCGGCGATGAACTCACTTTTGGAAGAGCCGGAACCTAGGGAAAGGTTCGGCGAAGTTTGGTCTAGTGGCATCGGTGGCCAGTCCATACTACCACAAACTTTGGACGTTGGACGTTGGGGGATCAGGTTTTCTATACGCATATAGGATCAGAATCTAGGAATTCACTCGAATGTAAGTACTAGGATGCCACGTATAGGAAGTCATACCATGTTTTACTTGCTCAAGCTGCATACAAGCTTTGCAAATGAAAAAAAAAMCTGGAATCAGTGCGATGAAAAATAATAGACACGAACGACGTAACGCGTAACCAACTTGAATACCACTTGGCTTTATTGCATACTGCGTAAACATTTGAGAATTCTTTCAGCGTTGGCGTAGGTCTGAAATGCATAAGACTTCTTATTTCTCTTTAGAGCATTTGAAGCGGCGAGGCGTTGCTGAAAGTAAGAGGAAGAGCCTTCTCGAAGCCTAGGCTAATATGCACACTGTGGCCCGTCAGGGACTTGAATCCGGTTGAAACAAAGGCGCCGCCGATTCAAAGGATTGACTCCAAGACTGGTGATCAGATGCATCAAGCGCAGTTCGTGAAGAATATCGAGTGTATTGTTCCAATGGTACATAATGGGATCCAAGAGATATGTTGAAAATATGCGCGATAAATGGATGTAGGTCAAGTGTGGGTAGGACATTATACAAAAGAGCAGAGAGAGATAGCAGACAGATAAACAACCGGAGAAGTGGGAGTCCCTCATGCCCTGTTCTTGGATTTACCCCTGCGGGATTGTCTCACTGGCGACGCCTTCGCAGTTTTCTTTCCTTTGGCAGATGTGCTCGCTTTGCTGGATGAACGGGTAACAGGTCGGCTTGGCGGCGGCATGTCATTCTTCACGGTGCGTTGACGTGAACGCCTCTTAGGCGAACGTGCATCAACTACATCAGGAAAACATCATTTTTACCAGGAGCAGATGGAAGCTAGATAAGATCAAGAAGCTGTGGGAGAAAGGTATCTTGTATATCTAAAATAGAAAAAGCGCTTAAAGTTATGCTTTGTACAAGAGGTATGACAAAGCAAGAAAAAGACGCTGTAATACTTACATAGCGAGCGCCAATGCTTCAAAAGCACAAAAAGCTGGAAAAGCTAGGAAAGCTAGGAAAGCTCTGAAAGTGTTGATAAACAAAACAAAAAAAANTTGAGCAGTTATAATAAATGTGTATAAATCATACCACTTCATATTAACGCAAAAAGTATTTATTGCATAAAACTATATAGATGTTATACAGGAAGCGTAAAGAAGTTAAGAGCTAGCAGAAAA
>JAPEVF010000363.1:13257-44682 GCA_029747585.1 Pleurotus djamor | reverse complement strand
GCACGAGCCTTTTTGGTCAACCTGCTCAGCAACCAGCAGCTGGGACGAGTCTATTCGGACAGCAGCAGCAGCAACCAGCTGCTACCGGAGGGTCCATATTCGGGCAGCCAGCACAACAACCAGCACTCGGTGGCTTTGGTCAGCCTGCCCAACAGCAGCAACCAGCGACTAACATCTTCGGTCAACAGCAGCAACAAAATAATCCGTTTGGTCAGTCTGCGCTCGGCTCGACGAATAATAATGCCCAACAACCACAAGTAAGTTTCTCTAAGACGATGGATGCTAATTGACTCACTAAGGGCCACAGGGTAGCCTCTTTGGTTCGACCGCAGTACAACCACAAGGATTCGGAGGGAATTCGTTGTTCGGTCAGAAACCACAACAACCCCAGTGAGTCGTGCCTTACCCCAACGCGTCTCCTACCTAAACGTATGCATCTAGACTGGGGGTAAACGCTCAGAATAATGCTGCGCCATTATTCACAAAAACGACCAAATTCAATGACTTGCCCGACGAGGTGAAGCGAACTTTGGAGAGTTTAGAGTCAGTAGGGCGCTTTGATCGATTGGCCTCACACTGATTCCATACTCAGCTCGCATATTCAAGGCAGGGTGCAAATAGGCAAGGAGTTGCAACGCCTAAAACTTGGCGACGAACCGTCCAAAGGGCAGGATCTTGTTCGCGGAATCTACAAAGTTAGTTGCTTTGAAATGAGCCTGTAGGAGATCAAGTTAACCTTTAATGCCACAGGAACTCGTCAATGCTTCTTCAGTTACCCACTCTGATCTACTCTATGCCCGAGACCTCAAGGCCAAGGCCGACCAAAGTGTTCAAGATACCATCATCGCCACCCGTATCATCGATGGGTTCAAGAATCCTCAACAAAATGGAACGTTCCTCAAGAACCATGCTACTTTCCCTTTCGAGTAAGTTGGTGTCGCGTCGTGTAACCAATTCACATATATCGACGTCCACGCTAGATATTTCACGCGTATAACGGAGGAGATGAGAGAACGTTTGTTGTGGTACAAAGCCACGATTGAAGTGAGTCATGAGGTCCTTACTTTATGGAATGGTCATTTATTCTATTCTCTACTAGCAAATCGAGCGCAAGCTCTCATCATCAGCCAGTCAAGTTCAGCAGACGCCACAAGGTACACAAAACTCCATGTTGAATCGTTTCTTGAGTCTCAACCGCGTGTATAGCCATCGCCGCAACCTTGCAGGCGCAGCATGCGACATTTATAGCTCTCGCCAGCAAGACCGCTGCTCTTGAAACTGAGCTTCACAAAATCAAGTCATTATACACGCAACTTTGGCGATCAAAAACGGGCAGTATGAGAGACCCATTCGACATAGATAAGGGCGGAGACTTGGGCTTCAGTTCGTTAGATGTCAAGTAACCGCTTTCCTGTTCTCCGTTGATGTACTGGCGATGCTCAGGATAACTTTGGACTTTCTCAGTTCTCAAGCGGCTCCTTTAGTGAACTCGTGTGGTCGTTCCATATGGATTCAAATCTCAACACTCTTTTCCATGCGAAGTGATACAAGAAGTCATCGCTGCCACGGACGCTGGACACAACACTACAGCAATAGATCAGTTCCGTCTGCACTGAAGGCATACATATGATGGAACGAACTCAAGCCGCATGATGGGTGCCTTCATTATGGAATACGGCCTGCTTCGGCCGTCATCTTCGGATATGGACATCGTAATGAACAACGTGCATCCGAAGCCAAGGTTGTTCAACCATGTGCTCTGCTTTGATGGTGGTAGGCTTTAACATATCTACCATCGTGGAATTACCCAAGTTGGGCTTGGGCAATACCAATCTGACTCGTCCTGCGGGGCTATAGCAGTCAGGTAAGGTAGCAAATGAAAGCATATGGCGTCTCTCACCATATCCAATTATAGGTCTTATCCCTAGGTACCCATCTCCCGCAACTGTTGGGGTATACCGGTACATTGATATCCTCTCACTCGAATGTCATAAAAGCCAGACATACCCTTAATGAACGTTCCTTCCCCAGCACCTTCAGTATGCAGACCTTCCAACCTCCCCCGAGCTACCATGTCACCGACGAACTCCCGGAATACAGTAGTCATCTTTCGCCTCCCTCGACCACGGCTGCTTCAACTTCTACTCGTCGCCATGATTCCAAAGAGTTCTCGTACCAGATGAAGAACAGAAAGGGGCGACCATGGCTAACCATGACGTTGATGGGCTCGTCTCTGCTATCCAAGCAGATACCTATCATCGTCGAAGGTTCCAGCGTTGAGGGTAAGGTTCTCGTGAACCTCGATACGGACGACGGGATACAGGCTGTCACGGTTACCGTTCGCCTACTTATCTCGGACTCCTCTCTCCTCTGCTTACTTGTCGCCATCCTAGGCTTTCGGTCGCATCATCAGTGGGGCCAACGCTGGCGAGTCGTACACTTTCCTCCGAACATCAACATGTTTGTGGTCGAAACCATCAAGTAATTCAAATAGCGGTGGTCCTACCAAGCTGTTCGGCGAGCATTTCTGGACGTACAAGCTCGATATTCCAAAGCAAGTGACACTTGATCTCGGACCTTCTGGGCAAGGTCAAACCTATAGCCTTCCCCAGACTTTCCTAGAGCGTCATTCTCGCGTTAGTGTTCAATATGACCTGGTTGTCCGTGCGTCACGGGGCAAGCTGCGACCTGATTCCAAGTAAGCCGATCCGTTTATCGTACTGGGATGGTACCTGACCACCCGACCTTACGTCCTAGGCTTACTGCAACATTTGGGTTCATGCCGGTAGTCCAGCCTGGTTCACCATCATTGCTCCGACAACTTGCCTACCAAGAGCGCAGCCCCTTGATTGGCCCTGAAGGAGATCCTGACGGGTGGCTCACTTTGGAGCCTGTCTGTATGCGAGGAACAGTCTTTGGAAAGCGAGCTGCGGAGGTGTATTGTATGGTAAGATTCAGATTCAATTCAATGTGAAGTCTGATTGATATGGGATATACTTACACAACAACAGCTTTCATTAGCAAAGCCAGTAGGTTGACAACCGAGTGAATACACCCCTCGCTGCATGTTAACGCTATTATCTCTCCCGTAGCTATGCTATACACGAGGGACGGCCATTCCTTGCTGTATGGAACTCTGCAGTTCAGATATTCAAGCCTTGGACCTATTATCCTCTCCAAACGCCATTGTCGTACGACTTCGCCGGCGCGTTGCGTATCGCGACCCAAACTTATCCTTGGCTTCGAAAATGGAAGTGGGGATAAGTACGAGTGATTCCATAACAGATTCAGAATCGGCTGTATGGTGGCCCTCGTCCGAGGGTGCTGCCGTCACAGGGGACTCTCCACGGCGTCTTCTGAGTGGAGAAGTACACCTACAGAAGAACCTCAAGCCCACCACAGCAATAGGTAACTTCTGCATCGAGGTCAGCCTCATTTACACGCTCTGTCATACTGTGGCTCCTTGACCGTTTATTGTTTCCAGTACTCGATCGCATTATTTCCCTCGGATGCCTCAGCGTTCACACCTCTGGGCTCCAATCCCCTTCTCATACATCCCGTCCAAATCGCGACAGCGTATCCTCCAGGACCGAGACCGAGAACGTATTCACCTCCTGTTTACCAGTCTTCGTCGAGACCTGAATTCTATTCCCTCAATACTGCTGCTTCTTTCATGTGAACATCTGTGTAATTCTGTATCCCATCATTCTGTATTCTATCATCCACACTCACCATCACGATGTGCCCACTTTCCGAGTTTAAAGCAACGGATTCTCCCACCTTATTGTTATGGGGCAGCTTGGAAGCATGTGGTCTCCTATTTGTTCCAAATTTGGTTCGCGGACGGCCCTGCAAACGGCAGTTGTTCCCATTCCATCGATTGCCTTGTTCTGGCGCCGGTAGCTCAAGACAATTACAGGCCTAACCTGCGGGACTCGCATTCCAAGTATGACAACCACAATTGGATCTCCCCTTGTCCGTTTTTGTGTGCAATGGGCGCGCTGACCCCGTATATATCTCGCCTGGGCCTGGCAATGTGCAAAGTACCCATATTTCTTTCTTTATTTCTCTAATTCCCCCTCCCCTTCTTTTTCATTTACATTCTCCTCTATAATGGCTGAGGTCGCTGTCGCTCCCCCTCAATACCGACGATTCTCTAGTGTTCGACTCGGGCAGGCCCCAACAGCAGCGTCTACGAACTGCGACCTTCCACCGTACTCTCGTCGTCGACGGGATACAGTCTCGCAATTACCTCGTCGGGAACCGGTCGAACATTTGTATCAGTTGGTCAGCGGGGGTGGCAAGCCTTGGGCCGTGTTGAAGTTGTTGAGTAGCGCCAAGTCAAGCAAGTCTCTGCCTACTTTCTATGAGAAGGAGACCGTCCATGGCTCGTTGGATCTATCCGTGGACAAGTTTGATTCGATCCAAGCTATTACAGTCACAGTGAGTAATCTAGGGTCCATGTACAAAGAATCCCTGCTTACATTCCACATCAGGTAACCGGTCGTATCATCACTGGTGCTGGGTCAAACGAAAGCTTCACATTCCTTACCAACACGCTCTCGTTATGGTCCAAGGCCGACTCAGACGTCAAACTTCAGGGAAGTTCAAAGTGGCCTTTCAGTATGCCCCTTCCCAAAGTTGTGAGCCTACCGACTGCTTCGGGCGTACCACTCGTTTGTGCGATGCCTGAGACATTCATGGAGAGGGGTATGATGGCTAGCATCCAGTATGAGATCACTCTGAGGATAGCTCGTGGAAAGTTGAGGGCGGACAGCATGTGAGTCTCGAGCTACTATGGGTACACTCTGACGGTGCTGACCGACATTGTCACAGCTTGACCACTCCTTTTGGCTATGTCCCAACGAGCCGCCCGGATGGTCCTTCGGAGTTGAGGCAGTTGGCATACGAGCAGAATTGCCCTTCTCTTCCTGGCCCAGAGGCTGATCCTGAGGGCTGGCTCAGCATGCCGACGATTCCCGTTCGCGGTATGGTCTTCAACTCGCGGCACCTGGAGGCTAGGTGTACTGTAAGCAGCTTCTCATCTACCACTGTTACCATACACTCATATCGCTGTTGTTTTCCATCCACAGATTGCCATCGCGAAACCAGTAAGCATTGGCGCCCTCTCTTTCTTTGAAGTCACTCATCAATTTTGCTCCGTCTAGCTCTGCTTCACTCGCGGTAGCGTCATCCCTCTGTCCCTCTCAATGGACAGCATGGACGTCCAAGCCCTGGATCTCCTCGCTCAGAGCAAGTCCATCGTTGTCTGCCTCCGTCGCAGGGTGAAATACTACAACACACCCTCCCCTCTCAACCGGCCTGAAGTCTCATGGAAGGAAACAGTCGAGGATGTTGGTCGAGCTGTTTGGTGGCCATCGTTGAACGGACGTGGAGATGATTTCATTCGTTACCTCGACGGAGAAATTAAACTGGCAAAAGACCTGAAACCCTCCTGCTCCATCGCTCACTTCAGTGTCTCTGTAAGCTCGACCATTGTCTCAATCCGTTCCCTTGTGACTCACACTCTATTATAGTACTCTGTTGACATCTGCCCATTCGACTCCCCGGGGTTCTCCTCTTCTCACACCGAACGACTACACTCCCAAGTTGTCGACATCGCCACGATGTACGCTCGCGGTCCCAAGCCCCGTTCTTATGCACCTCCCAACTACTCTTCCTCCGCACCACGAAACGAAGACTTCTACGCCAGCATGCGTGGATTCACCTTCAACATGTAAATCACTACGCCCCTCACACCTCCTCGCTTTCGCTTGCATCGCTCTCCCCCTCGCGCATCGTTCTCCGTTGTATCCTCATCCACACGCTTGTTTTCTCATGGGTTTCTCGCTATCTCATCTCATCTCATCATCGCCTCGTCATTGTCATTGTCATCTTGCATCATCCCTATCTCTTGCATTGCATTCATTTCCCCTCCGACACTAGCTTGTCCTCGATCTTTCCATATCACGACATACCCCACGTTTCGTACCCATCCCCAGGGCCCAGAGCCTTCTATACCTACGTCTGCGTTCCCGTTTTGACACGGAACCTTTGTTCACGTTCTTCACGCTTCTTCACGTTATGATTTCGATGATACTGGTTTATCACTTTTACGACGTGTTTGTCTGTATACTCATTTGTATGGAAATCGCACCCTCACCGCCGCTAGGAGACGGATAATACCTAATTTTGTAGCTATAATTTATTTCTTTGCTCGTCTGAATGTGTACGCGCTTAGGAAAATTTGTGTGAGTCCCACGGTGGCTTTTCAAAAGTAATGTTTTGCGAGCACGAAGGGCTGGAGATCATGTACGTACATGGGCGGAAGTAATTACTTGCGAGGATATAATGAGGGAATATTGTACAAAGAAGTTAAGGTCGTCGTGGTCAGAGTTTAGTATGTCCTCCGACTCCCAAACCCTCGTCGCGTTCCTGTGCGCCGGGTACTTCTGCGCGAGCCGAAGCACCTGCAGCAGAGTATGTCCATGATGACATCGAATATAGTCACGATGACCTGGAAACACATCCATCAGGTCCAACTCATATAAAAGGCTCTTTGGAATTGCTCACTGTGGTGATTGCGCTGACTATCGTCATGAAGACATTGGCAATTGCGGATATGATAGCGTTGATGCCGCGACCAATAGCAGAAAAAACAGAGCCCTAATAAAAGGTCAGATGGCGTACGGAGCACTGGTCAACGATTGCGAACGCACCATGATTGTGATGAGTGTGGTTGGTGGGTTGGTTGAAAAGTGTCGAGGTGAAGTTGTGAAGAGATAGGGAGCAGGAGTTCTGGTATATATACACTGTGTATCCGCGATGACGACACGATCAAGTTGTGGTGTGCACCACTCCGTTATGAAATGTGACGTCATTGGACAATGAGGCTGCATGATCGAGGATCCGCGGGAGAAGTGCCGAGGAATCGTGTCTGATTGCTTCAACTCCTACACTCTAAAGAGGCGTGATGAAGCCCACTATTATCCCTATCAAGTAGTCTGAATGGCAAGTAAGAAAACACGAGGACATAGAAGCCAGGATACGAACGCACCGTGCAAATGCGTAACTAATAATAATTGGGTGTCATTCCATGAAACTCCATATCCCTCAATGGTTTTCCACGTAACGTCCGCAGATTTGGCGCAGCTTCAGCGACAGCAAACATAATTTGCCTTTCTGATACACCTGGATTGCAGTCTTCGATGGCGTAGTGCCACGCACCGAAATTCAATAGGGCCCAATCCAAATACCGATGGACAGTCAATGATCGGGTGAAGGTCGGGTAGTACCAGATGGATTCAGAGGCGGAGATCTAGACATCAAGGCATCAAGAAACAGTTATAAGGATCAAACTGACACAACCCACAGTTTCAGGCTCTGATGCTTCGGCTTCGAAACCATAGGCATCCAAGTATGTGCCGCCCACATCTTTAAAGACAATGCTGAGAGATTGAAGAAAGGGGAGGTGTTTATTGAAAACATCGAGAACGGCAGGGCACAGTATTTCCACATCGACAGTGAGAGAATGAAGACAATTCGACGGCGCACCGCCTACAGTCATAGCCAACGCCGTGATTTGCTTGAAGCCAAGACGACATTCCTCAAGAGCCAAACACTCCAATGTGTTTACTGTCCGTCGTATGAGAGCCAAGATGAACTGAAAGTCGTCTGGGAGGTGCGATAATGTTAACTTTTTGAGGCGCGTGAGCAACTGCGAATTTTCATCCAATTGGGCTAACAATGGTGCCCAAAGCAGGCGCTGGGTGTGAGGGAGTAAGGAGACGTCGTTCAATTGCGGGGTAGTTTGCCTAGAAATAAAATTCAAGAAGGGTGTTGGGTCATCAAGTTGCTTTGAAGAACCGTTGATCCACAATGGGCGCAGGGCAATCCTGGTGAGACGCGGAAAGTCGCCGAGTCCGCCGAACAACGAAACAGAGTCATTGGTCCAGGGAAAGAGGAAGTACAGTGAAGTGAGGTTGGGGGACATACTGTTAATCCATCGCGGGAGATTATCCGCAACGTATGCCATATCGGCATCACCACCTGGTGAGAATTCAAGCTCGAGGTCCAGTTCCTCGAGGTGCTTGAGCTGAACGAATTCAATAACCGAGGCCAGCAAAGTAGTGGAGTCGCACTCCAAGATGAGTTTCCGAAGATTGCTTGCGTTCAAGGTATTGAACAATCGGTCCGTAAACGGTCGAGTCTCACTTGCAGAAGACCTCAAATAGAGGACACAATCCGTGATATTCACCATGTGGGTGATAGCGGACTCGAGTTCAGCACGAAGATCAGCCATTTTTCCATGTTCCGTGCGTTGGGTCTTTTCGCGAATTTCGATCCATGTACGAGAGCGATGTGACTTCGACCGCCGAGACTTGATGTGTTGAATATGATACCAAAGGGGAAGGCCTTTGAAACGGATGTCTTGGATACTGGACTTCTTTGGTCGAGTATAAGGTGTCTCCGTGTATAGCGAGCGGATGAAAGACAAAGAGATCTCGAGTTTGCGGGCTCGAGCTGCCAAACTAGGGTTGCTAACGAACACCCATTCAGACTGTAAGTATAGAATACGAAGAGAAACGTAAGGAAATAAGTACCTGAGGGCATCGATAGAGTAGACCGTCTCCATATTCAAAACTTTCCATTCAACTTCACGATACGCGTTGTCCACAACCAAGTTGTAGAAGGTGCGATTTACGGAGATCATCCGACGCAACACTTTTCGGGGAAGATAACGAGCAATTTGATGCCATATTTCAGACGGAATTTGGTCTACAACGCCAGGCATGAGAGAAAGAAGACTGAAAACTTGAACGTTGAGAGGAACTTTGAGATGTGCGCAATTTGACAAAGTGGTCAGCGGAGTCTGACTGCGTCGGTGACCGGTGACAATAAATTCCACCGGCTACTTACAATCAAGATCGCCTATACCACTGTACCAGCCTGTAGCACCGTCCCGCTTGGACTTAACTTTTTCAATGAAATTTACCGGGCGACCGGGAGTGACCAGACTCTGTCCAGGATTTCCTGCGTAAACCTTGAATCGGATTTCTGGAGTTGCTCTTGCTTGTTGCTTGCTCAACTTGCTTGGGTTGCAGTTCAAGGCGAGCCCGATACAAGCTCGAGACAAAACGGGCTTACGTTTAGCCTTTTGACATCTGACTTGACGTAAAATGTTCAACCTGCCGATCCTCTCCTCTTCCTACGCTTCCCTCTAAAATGTCCTCAAAGGCCGCTCGCAGAGCCCTCGGAACTCCATCGTTGCTCAGTCATATACTAGCACACGTACAGCCTAATGATTTGAAGAAGTGTGCTTCAGTTTCCAAGGCCTGGTCCAATATGGCCTTGGACATCTTATGGGAGGTCGTCTCCTCTCTTCAGCAACTCTTGAGGCTGCTTGGACCTCTGAAATTTTTCGAGCGACAAGGCGCAAAAGGTACTATAGTACGTATAAAGACAACAGACATGCCCGTGGTGCTCATTTATGAATTAGCAATTTTCCAAACGTATCAAAGTCGAAGCCTGGGAGAGGGTCAAGTTCTACGCGAAGAGAATCCGCGAACTCTGTTTTACGGACGGCCAGAAGTATCATCTTTCCCTCGTCGTCGCCTCTCTCACATCTAGTTCGGCGAACATCTCTCGGCCAATCTTTCCCAACCTGCGCAAGTTGTCTTGCCCTGGCAGCCCCCTCGCCTTGGCCACACTTTTCATCTCACCCACTCTGTCGAGCCTATCCATGACTACGGACGTAGGCCATGATGACATATCATTCTTCACTACGACCCTACCCCTTAGAGTTCCCCGTCTTCAATCACTGAGCATCTCAACTTGTTGGCGAGATGAATCGCACCCCAACGACCCCGATATCATAACCATGCTAGAAAGAATGCCGACACTTGTGGACCTTGAGCTCCCATCGGGGTGGTTATCCAGATTGTCACCTTCCGCCCTCGACGCGCTTGGACAACGCCCCAACCTGAGACGCCTTGCAGCGAATGTGGAGGAGGTTGATCAATCAAAAACTATACAATCTTCGCTTGATCTAGCCTTCGAGTTTTCTCCGCCTCTGATCGAGGGCCGCTTCTCTGCCCTCCAGGAATTGGACATCGTTTCGACTATCGGCCTCGCCATGTCGACTCTTTCAGCTGGGAAGCGGACTCCCCTTGCCAAACTATCAATCATGGACCCCACACATGAGCGTGAATATATGTCAGCGGACGATATCTCATCCTTCATCAAAATGGTTTCCACCAATTACCCTAGGTTGACCCACCTCAGCATTGGGCACAATTACTCTTTCGGTGACAGTGTCGAGCCTAATCCAGGGCCTCAAGTAACTTTCGAACACCTCAAACCACTGTTCCAATTATCCCATCTCACATTCCTCCGCCTTCGTCACGTTTTTCTATTCAAATTCAAGGAGGAAGAATTACTTCGCTTCCTCCAATCCCTACCCCACCTCAAAACCTTGCACTTCGGTGAACGACCAGTTCAATACAGCGATAGCAAGTACCTACCCATATCCACCCTTAGCTCTCTGCCTCCCGTGTGTCCCAACATGGAAGTCCTTGGGATCTACATTGACCCTATGGACTTACCATCAGAGATAGACGACACACTCCCCATATTCCCGAAGTTGAAGGAGCTCTCCGTCGGCCGGTCTGAATTCCCAATTGACGACGTGACGGATCGTTCTTACCGTCCTCAGGATATCGCGCGTTTCCTCTCCCACATCCTCCCGGAAGACTGTCGATTGACGTCTCCGATTTTGGAGATCCGGACGGTGGGGAAGATTACTCGGATGAATTTACGATGTGTTGGGATAAAGTTAAGAAGTGTCTTCAAGCGATACGCCAGGGCGAAGAGATAACATTACCCTTTGACGACGACGACGACGACGACGGTGATGATGATGATGATGATGAATCGTATGAGCGTCCTATCGGTTTTCCTTACTATTGAGCCCCCTTTCCCTCGAAGATCTCAGCCTGATTCCAATGTTATGATAAACGCGGGAGTTCATCGTCCTCGTTGGAATGTACCAAAAATAGTGCACGCGACGCAGTCTTTATCACATAGCCCGCTGCTTATTAGAGTATGTGCCCTCCTTGTGTGACAGTGCATGAATAATCCAGTACAAAAGTAAGAGAAGCCCACAAAGGTCAATCAAGCTACTTGTGCAGTTTCTGATGGTCTGACCATAGCAGCAGAAGGTGTGCCCAGCGACATCGCAGGTCTCGTCCAATCCGGCAGCATAACCTTGGCTGGTTTCTCTGGAGTTATTGAGAGGTCCATAGATTCGTCGGGGTCATTGTCCGTAAGCTCGCTCTCATCCCAACGTTCCCGAGCAACCTCAATGCCACCGGTCTTCAGCGAGCTAGAAACGAATTCAGATACGGACTCAGGAGAGAGTAAATCGCGACGCGACATACCCCACTAGTGATCCGCCTATCCATGCCAAAGTAGCTGGAGTGAAGGCAGGAGCTTTACGGCCGGTTTTACGAGCCCTCTCCGCCACCACCGACCAGGATGTCATTTGATGGACTCCCACAACACACAAATAGGCATGGGACCACCACTCCTCTTCATCATGTAAACCATCATGTTACCCGATTATACGCCTCCAACGCCCGGCTCCCCAACGACCCCGCAATCTCCGTCAGCTCGTTCAGAGCACAACAAGTATTTGGAAGGATCCAAAGGTCATAAATGGCTGACACTCTTTATCAACAGTAGAGCGTCATCCTCCACGTCTCTCCCACAGCTCTTTGAGGGCGACACGTTGACGGGCAGGGTAGTGCTTGACTTGGAGAAAGCTGAAAACGTCAAGGCGATCGTTGTGGCGGTAAGTTCAGACACGCCCCATTTAATCAGGGTTGACCATTAGATATTAGGTGCTCGCCGGTACGACGGCTGTGGGTCAAGAAGAGGCCCGATTCCTTCAAATAGAGAAGCAATTATGGCCTACACCAACATCAAACACCACGAAACAGAACGGTTCCAATAAAATCGCGAAAGGACATCAATCCTGGCCTTTCACCATAGCCTTGCCTAAGACTGTACCCGTGACAGAGAGTAACGGGAAGAGTGGGGTTTACCCTCTCCCTCCAAGTTTCTCAGAGAGGGCCAGCCCGGTTTACATTGATTATCGAGTGAGAGTTACGGTGAAGCGGGGAATTCTCAGAGTGGATCAACCGTTCGTGGTCTTGTATTCAATCGTATGATTGCAGTGGGCGTGTCTGAGCATAAAACGGTAGACTGACAATCAACTTCGGGTACTCACCGATGATGCATCCCGGACCTCCTTCGGCGTTGAGGTCACTGGCGTATAGCGATGGCACTCTCTTGGTTGGGCCTGAAGGTGATCCTGGAGGATGGAAAGTGTGCCCGTCAGTCAAAGCTAAGGGGACTTTGTTCACTGTTCGTACCGTGGAGGTGGAATGCGTCGTGAGTCCCCGTATTCTTGTTGGAGCATCTAGTTGTTCACATGATGATAGTTAGCTATCGCGACACCGGTAAGTCAAATTCGTCCGCCTAGAACTCCAAAGCAGCGAGATGACTGAGAGGACAGCTTTGCTACGCGATCGGAACGACAGTGCCAGTAGAAATTACCATCAAAGGGGAGGACAAACAGGCCATGGACCTCCTCGGAACACCAGAAGCACTACGGCTACACCTAGTTCGCGCACTGACGACAGGATCGGACGCAATGGACGACGATGGAGAACGGAGGAGTAACAACCACTTCCTTGAAAGTGTCGGTGAAGGCTATTTCTGGCAACTCTCCGATACCGAGTCGGGGGCACGAAATCAAGGGGAGCACATTCTACGAGGGGAAATAGAGGTGCAGAAGAAGCTGAGGCCAAACTTCAAGTTCCCAAAGGTTGCCATGAGAGTGAGTCGTATCGCTAAATTTTGGCTGAGAGATCATTGACAATAGGTCAAGTACATGTTGCATCTGCTCCCTTTCCAAGCACCTGGATTCATACCCGAGGGAGAAAAGGGGGAGGCGTTGATTTCTGTGCCGGTGTCGATTGTGATGAGACAGACTCCAGGGGTGAGGATGAGATCCTACGCACCTCCTGGGTATGAGAAGCCACAAGGAGGGGACTACAACAAGTCAATGGGATTCATGGAAAATGGTAATCAACGGTTCTACAACTACCATCATGGTTCTTGATGAATTGTATCATACCGAGGGTCGTGGCTAGTCATCGTCCTCTGTTACATCCACAGACATCAGGAGCATGGACTCGAATGTATCATCAGATTTACGAGTTGTCGTCCCATAGGCACCAACGCCATGAAGCAGATCTACATCGCCTGAGGGAACCTTCCACGACAACGAGTTGGGTCGGCGATGTGCAACAAACACGAATGGGACATCTTCGTCAGTTCCGGTGCGTATCCAGGCTGAAGAACCCCTTTGGTAGAGAACTGGATAGAATGAAAACCAAAGTCCAAACGCAGACCAGAAGAGGGATTCTTTGGCGAGACTTCGAATTTTGTAAGAGATGATGACGGCTTGTTGACCAAACGACTCAATGGATGTAAACGGTGGAGATGTTAGTTGGATGAGTGTCCGAAGCAATGGTGCCAGAAGTTCAGGGAAGTAGACCTGAGGCATAGATGTAAGATTGAGGTGTGAATGTCAACTGTGCCGGTAAGCTCACTAGATCGCTGCAGATTATGTACGTGAGCATGCTCCCCCGATCTTCCAACTCGAGACGGATCCGATCAGATTCGGTGGAGTTCCCCCAGGATAACGGCCTGATCAAGACGTTACTTGACGACAGGCCAAGGTTCTCCTCAAGCAACGGGCAGACCTATTGCCCAAGTGCACTTAGATGAGTAGAATCGCTGACGAAGACCAGGCGATATCGTCGAACCTCCGGTAGATCTGTGACCACGAGTAGATCTTTAGACTCGTCAAGCAACGTGGACAAGTAATGGCTAATAGCGCCAGATCCAGACCCAAGTTCAATGAAGCATCGTGGTGACTTTGATGAGGCCAACATTGAGTCAAACGATGGGTCAAATATCCAGTCACTCGGAGGTTTGAGGTAAGCCAAGAGTACGTATGCAGACTCCCTACCAAAGATAATTCGTAAGTGGCTAGCTACTATTCCCGATTGAAGTGCCATACCAGACGCGACCAGCGATGCCATATTTCGAGATAGCCTTGCGCTGTTCAGACGCGTCAAATGACCAAGAATCGTCGAACGCGTCTTTAGCAATCGATTTTGTCGCTACAGAGGGCTCTATCTTCAAATTCGCCGGGAAATTTGGGTTGGCCATCGTTGTGGTTGCGGTTGAAGAGGAAGTCTCCTATGTCACATGCCGTTTACCTCTCTTCATCATCGACCACGACGTCGATGCAGCCAACAACCCCCCACAGAGACAGAGTCGCCGCGCCAACGACCCCAGCAACGTCGCGGGTGGCTGGTGCCCATATCGTTCAGTCGTCACCACACTACACAACGACGCGTCGACACGCGCTTTATGGCACGGAGGACCGAATCGTCATTGACCCAGGCTGTCGTATATGGAAGGTTGGGTTCAGCGGTGAAGGGAAGCCACGGGATGTATTCTATGCGGACGGGGCGAATGGTGAAAGCCTTTGGGGTCTGCAGCGAGCAAGCGATCCCGTACAACGAGCTGAAGAAGACAGAATTCTCCAAGTTCGCTTGGAGGCATCCCTGAGATCAGTATTTCATGAGTACGCTTGCTCTTTGTTGCTTGAGAATGAAACTGAGATAATATCTTGTGAAGCTCGCTCATAACCGACCCAAAATCGCGGAAGGTGATTCTGGTCGAACATCCTTTTCTACCCCTTCACATAAAGGACACTTTCGCTCGAGTTCTTTTCCAAAATCTCCAGGTGAGGCGGCTTTGAACTGAATGCCGTGAGTTCCTGAATGCAGCTGGAGGTCCCTTCGATCTCCTTCGCCAACAGTCATCTTCTGTCTCTCTTTGGCTCAGGCCGAATAACAGGATTGGTCCTTGACAGTGGGCACCACGAGTCTGTCGCGCTACCGGTATGTTGCAGAGTTCTTGCCTCATGAATCATCTCATAGCCGTCATTAGATTTTTGCGGCTCGACCATTGTACTCTTACATCCAAACCACGCCATTGGCTGGTTCCCGACTGACCTCACATCTTCGCGCACTCCTTTTGTTCTTCGGTACATATCTACCACCTCCCACCATCACCGGGGCAGTCAACGTACCAGCTGCCAACCGTGCCACAAGAATACCTGAGGAGGCTCTGACGGATTCAGTGATTGAGGAAATAAAGACGCGATGCTGCTTCGTAGGAGGTGCAATGGACATGGACCCAACGAGTTTCTCGTCTGAGGGTGCCCGTGCCTCGTCTCCCATCGACTTGTCTTCGGAAGCTGATGTTCCACCGAGCGATACCACCATGTCCGAATCGGAGTTCTCTCATGTCTCATCCCAACCTCAATCATCGGAATTCTCAGTCGTTTCTAATCCTTTGAGGCCTGGCCGTCATGACGAGAATCATCTTCAGTCATTGTCCACCCTTTACAAGCGTCACTCGACCGCCACAGATCTACACATGAAAGTTCCCGCTGCTCCAAGCTCCCAAACCGGACCTGGACGCGCCACCTTGATAATTCCAGGGTGGATTCGTGAGCGTGCAGCTGAAGTCCTTTTCGAGGGTGGCGATGTGGACGAAAGTAGCCTGGCCGAGGTGATCTTGGATACTCTCCTCAAGGTACCCCTTCAGCCTTTCAGGCAACATTTCAGAGCTAACACGCGACTAGGTTCCTGTGGACCTTCGTAAAACACTGGCGTCATCTATCTTGATTGTAGGTGGTACACCCATGCTTCCAGGGTTTATCACTCGGTTGCATGCGGAGCTGCTTCGTGCTATAGCCCCAACAGAAGACACCCACGCGGTCACCCCTACCTCAAGCAGGTCGCTTCCGAAGTATGATCGTTATGCTGCATTGCGACCGTTGGTACCTTACTTCTCCATCGTGAATGACCCCGCACCGCCCGTCGCGCAATCGGAGAGGGCTCGTAAAACCGGCGGTAAGGCTCCTGCCTTCACTCCTGCTACCTTGGCATGGATAGGAGGATCACTAGCAGGGTATGTCGCGTCGCGATTTACTCTCTCCTGAGTCTGTATCTGAATTCGTTTCTAGCTCGCTGAAGACCGGTGGCATTGAGGTTGCTCGGGAACGTTGGGATGAGAGCGAGCTTACGGACAATGACCCCGACGAATCTATGGACCTCTCAATAACTCCAGAGAAACCAGCCAAGGTTATGCTGCCGGATTGGACGAGACCTGCGATGTCGCTGGGCACACCTTCTGCTGCTATGGTCAGACCATCAGAAACTGCACAAGTAGCTTGATTGACCTTTGTGGGCTTCTCTTACTTTTGTACTGGATTATTCATGCACTGTCACACAAGGAGGGCACATACTCTAATAAGCAGCGGGCTATGTGATAAAGATTGTTTCTGGTACATTCCAACGAGGATGAACTCTTGCGTTTATCATAACATTAGAATCAGGCTTCAGATCCTCGAGATAAAGGGGCTTAATAGTAAGGAAAACCGATAGGACGCTCATACGATTCATCATCATCGTCGTCGTCATCGAAGGGTGATGTTATCTCTTCGTCCTGGCGTATAGCCTGAAGGCACTTCTTAACCTTATCCCAACACCTCGTAAATTCTTGTGAATAGTCCTCCCCGCCATACGGATCCCCAATGTCAGAAACGAAATCATACGTTAACTGACAGTCTTCTGGGAGGATGTATGAAAGGAAACGCGCGATATCTTGAGGTTGGTACGAACGATCCGTCGCATTGTCGATTGGGAATTCAGACCGGCCGACGGAGAGCTCCTTCAACTTGGGGAATCTGGGGAGTGTGTCATCCATGTCTTCTGGATAGTCCATAGGGGAAATGTAGATCCCAAGGACTTCCAAGTTGGGACACACGGGAGGCAGAGAGCCAAGGGCTGATATGGGTAGGAAATCGTCATTGATATATTGGACCGGCCGCTCGCTGAAGTGCAGCGTTTTTAAACTGGGTAG
Organism: Pleurotus djamor; assembly: GCA_029747585.1. Taxonomy (NCBI): domain Eukaryota; kingdom Fungi; phylum Basidiomycota; class Agaricomycetes; order Agaricales; family Pleurotaceae; genus Pleurotus; species Pleurotus djamor. The sequence goes on along the minus strand of JAPEVF010000363.1, from coordinate 27,606 downwards.
GGATTGCAGCAAGCGAAGTAATTCGTCCTCCTCAAGTTTGAAGATGAAGACATGACGGATGCGGAGGAAAGTGAGTTGAGATAGTTGGAGTAATGGTTTGAGGTGTTCGAAAGTTACTTGTGGCCCTGGATTAGGCTCGATACTGTCACCGAAAGAGTGATTGTGCCCAATGCTGAGGTGGGTCAACCTAGGGTAATTGGTGGAAACCATTTTGATGAAGGATGAAAGATCATCTGCCGACATATATTCATTGGTCTCGCTGGGGTCACTGACGAATAATTTGGCAAGGGGCGTGCGGTTCCCGGTAGAAAGAGTGGACATGACGAGGTCGATGGGCGAAACGATGTCTAGTTCCTGGAGGCCGGAGAAGCGGCCCTCCGTCAGAGGTGGAGAAAACGCAGAGGCAAAACCAAGCAAGGGCTCGGCATCTAAACTACCAACTTCCACAGTCGCTGCGAGGCGTCTGAGGTTCGGGCGTTGTCCAAGGATGTCGACAGCGGAAGGTGACAACCTAGATAACCACCCCGATGGGAGCTCAACGTCTACGATTGTAGGCATTCTTTCCAGCATAGTCATGACATCGGGATCGTTTGTTTGGTTCCTAGAGGATTGCCAACAAGCTGAGATGCTCAGCAATTGAAGGCGGGGGACTCCAAGGGGTAGGGTCGTAGTGAAAAATGATATGTCATCATGAGAGACGTCCGTGGTGAAGGAAAGACTCGACAGAGTGGGTGAGATGAAAAGGGCAGTTAACGCGAGGGGGGTGCAAGGGCAAGACAACTTGCGCAAGTTGGTGAACATTGGCTGAGAAACGTTTGTCGCACTCGCCGTAACAGCGGACACGACCTGTGAAAGATCATACTTCTGTACGTCGTTGAAGCAGAGTTCGCGAATCCTCTTCGCATAGAACTTGACTCTCTCCCAAGCATCGGCTTTGATAGGCTCGGAGAATCGCTGATTCACCGGTGAGTGAACACGAAGGGGAGATATTTTTTACAGAGCACGTACCACAATATCTAATTTGTAGTTTCGTTTAACAATGTTCAGAGGTGCAAGCAGCCTCAGAATTTGCTCAAGAGAGGAGACAACCTCCCACAAGATGTCCAAGACAGTATTGGACCATGTCTTGGAAACTGTAGCACATTGCTTCAAATCATGAAACTGAAGGTATGTCAGTATATGTCCAAACAGCTCTGGAGTTCCGAGAGCTTTGTGAGTGGCCTTCGAGGACATTTTGGAGGTAGGGGAAGCAAGAAAAGGAGATGGTTGGCGGGTTGGTAGAATTGAACATGTCCCGTCAGGTCGGCAAGTCAAATGTCAAAAGGCTAAACGTAAGCAGATCGGGGTCCTCTGTGACCAAGTTCAACCCAACATCTGAGCTTCTGAGCTCGAGAGCTCACCCCAAGCGGCATCACCATCTCAAGCCGTTACTGGACATGGCGAAGCCCCTCGTCGCAAGCAATATAGCAGTTCCAGAATAGTATTCGGTCATCAAGGTCATCGTAGGAGATCCAAGACATCCCGGTGTCGAAAAAAGCAGTGTCCGAACCAGGCTGCTGGTAAGATGACGAGTTCAAGATGATCAGTTGAAAGGTTATCAACTTTTACACTAAAGCGCCGGGAGTTGAACGTTGAAGCTAAGCTTGAAGGTGTTTGCACTCCCCACTCCTTTGGTGTTTATACAACTGAGTCTGGTCACGACACACTGGCAACAGAAACTATGTATAATGCTACAACGGGAAGTACATCCTCTATTGAAATGATGATACAGAATATAATTAGCCCAGTGCACGTTACGTGCTAAGCTACTTGAACTATCGCATAAGAGATAGAATAAAGAAAAGTGACACTTGGTATGAAATGCGGGGATGAATGTTAACGAATGTGTTGGGAACATATGTACGGATTCCTATAGCAACGAAGAATGAAAGGCGAAAGAATGTGAGTATGAGCGGCGTAAAGATAGTCGCCAGCTGATGCAAAAGATGATATGTACATAAGGTTAAGTTATGAAAGCGAAGCAGGATCCATGAGTCTGAATGTCAACTTCGCACCATCCATGAAAGACGAAGAAACGACGATATTCCAATCCTGCTCCGTGTGAACGACACGCATTCGAGTTTGATCGACAGTCGAGACGGATGCTAACGAATTCGAGCGATCACGGACACGAGGATTGGATACCGGAGACGAGGGGATGACGAGGTAAACAACAAACCGCTCGGGAAGCGAAACGCCTTGATCGGCGAATTTGTTGTACAAACGATGACGGAATTCGGCCAGTGATGCTTCGTTCGGAACGCGAAGAAGGACGATGGTGGCACCGAACGCGGCCTTGACCGAGTAGCTAGAGAGGGGAGAGACGGACGAAGATACGGAAGGTGATTGGGATGTCGCAGAGATGGCCGTGAAGGAGGAGCCAGTGGGTGACGGAGGGAAGAGGGATGATTGTGTGGAAGATGCCGACATTATACTTGAAGCAGTCTGCGGTCGAGCGTGCTGCGGAGCCTTGGTGGGGGCGTAGCGACTTCTGGGCGGACTCTCCATCATCTCGGGCATTGGGAACTCATCTACGGTGACATTGAGCAAGGGGAAGTAAGTCAAGATCGTAGAACACGTACCATATAGATAAGGGTCAATGAAGTCGTCTTCATCATCATCAGCGCTTGACACAGAGAAAGGTCGTAGCCGAGACTGAGGACGTCTAGATGAAGGAAGGGACAGCGGCATGATCGCTTCAGCGGAATTGCTCGTCATGAAAGTCGCGATACTCGAGACCGAATCCCGCATACGACGGTCGGGTAGTTGATCGTCTTCCGAAGGTAGCATGATGCTGAGATTGTCTATGATAGACGTCCCAGACGCGACGGAGAGGATAGACTCTCGTTCTATGCGACGCGGTATACTCCGTTGGCTGTCCAAGCTTGTTCGCGATGTTTGGGCACTTGCAGGAGGGGTTCCATAGATATGGCATACCCTATTGCTATCTGCTGCGGAGCTTGTCCGACGAGGGCGAATAGAAGCTGAGGGAGGACGCAGCCCACCATTGCCTTTAGCGGGAAGGACAGTGTCTTCTGGCAAAGCCTCCAGCCCGCGGGCAGAGGTGCGATTAGAGATGAAGGTATAATCAGACGGCAATTTCCCATTGTGATCGATAATGATTGAAGCATCGTCGGGGAGGATATATGATGTGCTGGAGATAATGGACCCATGAGAGTCTCTTGAGGATGACGAGCATGAGGAGGATTGAGAAGATAGACGTGGACGGGGGTGAGGTAGGGTATCCTCGTCTGAAGAGAGGTTGGAGGCNAAGGGAGGAGAGGTCGTTGAGAGAGGACATTGGGTTAGCTGGACTTGACTGTGAACGTTTAGTCCGTACAGTGATGGCGGAGGGAGATTGGGGAACAGGAGGGAGAGTGGATTCTGGAACGCTGAGGTTGGGATTGGATTGCGAGAAGTACATCGACAGGACGCTGCTCGTCACTGAGGCGCGCGGTCTCAAACTCTTGTTGGGCTTCTTTTGTTCGAGATCGTAGTCTCTTCTCCAGTAGGCGAAGAAATCCGTCACTGTACGGGACTCCCTAAGCTCCTGAACAAGCATGGGGACATCGTCCTGGAAAAGGGCCTCGATTAACGCAGAAAGTTCCCTCTGACGCTGATCGATCGTGGCCTGGCTGGCTCGGAACAAGGTACCCTTCTTGGTGAGTTTCGGTACAGTATCGTGAATGCTTTGAGCGACGGAGTTTGGGTCGGGGCCTGGGGGAAGAGACTCGAAGGAAGCAGCTTGGTCTTGAAGATACATGCCGTTCTTCTTGACACCCTTGCCTTTAATGAGGCGCTGCTTCTTTTGACGAGCGAGCCGTTCGTATTCCAGCTCGAGTGTTTCTTGGAACCACAGACAGTCCTCCCAACGCCGCCAGACGTCATACTCGGAATTTGACGCACGCGATGTTATTGAATGACGGTCGTTCGTGGCGATGGGGCATATTCGCATGCCGAAGCTGAAGTTTCCACCCTGCTTCTCTGGACTTAGCATGTCGACAGAGAAGCGGGAAGGGGCCTGTCGGTAGACAGCCCTTTTGTAATTCTGATGAAGAAGTTAGCAATGATCAACTGAGAGGGGGTGATAAGCGTACGTAGGGAGACACTGGGCCTTCAATATTGCCTGAACCACCCTGCGAATACGAATAAGGATTCAGTGACCTATGCTGCGGTTTCACGACGCACCGGAAAGTCAAGGACCATCATCTTGGGCAATGAGTCTAGGTTGGTGATGAGGGGGGATAATTTGTAGATGCGAGTCCTGAAGTTGCGATTGAGGTGATATGTATATGGTTATCCAGGAACGGCGATAAGCAAGTGGACACTGAGCACGCCGACGAACCACGAGACACGGAGGCAGGGTGTTTCGCAACCGCAATGGAGGTGTACGCAGGTGATATTTAAGTTGTTAGATTTCCAAGCGAGGTGTCAGATGGTGCACCGGAAGCAGCCTTGATGACGGGGAAACCAAGCAAGCTGGACGCTGTTGTGCGCAGCGAGCTCGATGGTGGGCGTCGATGGTGGTGGGGAAGAAGAAACCTGTAAAATTGTCGTGTCCCATGTCTTGTAGAAATTGCAATTGTCCTTATTGTCTTTGACCAGGGAATTCGGTATTGCAAAAGACAATTGACGTCCGCCAAGTCCCCAGTTGGTAACTGACTCGGCGATCGTTTCAATTCTTTCCCACAAGGGGCCACAGAGGAACCTCCCNTCATGGCGTCCACGTTCACCATGTGGCAAATGTAAATCGCATCATCATCGCGACTTTGCCTCTGGTCTGNAATGCTGAGCTGCTCTGGGCTCTGGKCTGAMGCTGTAGACTGAACGAGGAAATCAACTTTCAACGCTTCGACGGAAAGGCAGATTTTGCTAAGGTTTTGCGGAAGGTGAGCACCGGAGTCATTGCACGTCGCGRGNNNNTATCACTTACGTTGTTCCCGTGTCCGATTTTACGGTCGTCGCACTCCACCTTACCAGAAAGGAGGCCAGAGAGGATGAAAGGGCGGTGATGAKAGCCGACCTTGCCTTRCGACGTTTCGAAGTGGTMCACGAATTCCAKTCAAGAAGCTCGTTACATAGACTGCGGTAGACAGCTTTGTCCCATTCCCCACATCTGGAGAGCTCTCTTGAGATGGGTATTCTTAGGAGCTYGTTCTCGTCATGCAGACAGTATTTCGAAGGACATTGTATGATGGCCGAGCTTCGCGAGTCTGATGCATATTCCAGTTGGATGAGTGGTGGCATAAATAGCAGYACCTTCTGAGCATGTGAACGCGCTGACGAAAGGACGCACCGAGCACGCCAGATTGGAAAAGCAAAAGTGGGTGGGAGCRTCTACGCCGTCACCGCGCTTCTCCATCCAACCTGGGATCTCTCAGCTCAAGAGCGCCGTCACGTCGCTTATAAGACATGTCCCACCAACCGGCTCTAAACGCAGCTCCAACTCAACCATGGGTTCCACACCCACTGCATTTCACGAATTCCTCGACAACAAGCAAGGTGTGKGGGGATGCTCGAATGCCGGTCTGCMTCGTTGCTGACGTTCATTAGGCATGAAAACAGACTATCCACAGCAGGCGGAACGGGTWGAACAGAAGGCCCATGGTCTAAGTCCGACGCGCAAGTTYCTGTGCATGTTGCTGGCAGCAGTCGCGTCRAGTGCCTTGATCTTTTCACCATCATGGTTCCAGCAGCCAGCTGTCCAGATTGTCCAAGATCCGGAGGCCAACAAAGTCGGACGTTTGCCTTGTGAGCTCARTGARTCYTGCGYAATGTATGCTGGTCTAACCGTGTTGAATTCAGTTATGGGGTAYAATAGTGTGTACATYGATGCTCTTGCTATGCCTTGATGCTCAGACCATCTCGCAAGCCTGGAATGCCTATCACGTACGTGCGGYCGTTGGTGKAATGACACTGAAGCTCAACTTCGACAGTGCGACATAAACTCATCGGTCGTGCTTGACGCCGCCAAGCTCATYAAGACACTTGGCCTTGCGGTAAGRTCACTCYARGRATGANCCAGTCRCGCACTGACACTCTGGTCGACAGGATGTTGGCTACAACCGYATCAAYATYGACGACTGCTACAGCTTGAGGGAGCGAAACTCGAATGGAGACTTGGTTGAAGGTTCTTCCTTTCCACCTACCTCTCACCGRCTGTAYGRYTGAAAGCAYCGCCAAGATCCGCAAAGGTTTCCYTTYGGCATGCAGAACCTCACTGCTGAGATTGCGCAGCTTGGCATGTCAGTCTTYCATGAACTCTACMCGTTCRGTTSCTGATGTCTMCTTAGGAAATCTGGMATTGTAATGATTCCTCTCCGCAACTCGTGYTCCAGATACTGACAATGCGGCATGCACCYTTAGTACAGCGATGCAGGATGGCAAACATGTGGCAACTTCCCGGGATCGTATCAGAATGAAGCAAGGTCGGTGTCCCCAAGATTATYCATCCCGTCTTCGCTCACGTTGTTCTGCAGAGATATCAAGCTCTTCCAAGATTGGGGCTTTGATTTCCTGAAGTAAGCCATTCCCAACACCTGCACACTTCTCTCCATCCTGACTTGGGTCGCAGGTACGACAACTGCAATGGTAGTRTCGTTTTCAGCRATGTAACCCTCCTCCGACTGACTTGACTAGTTCCATTTGACGAAATTGTCAGGGAAAACATCATCGGACGTAAGAGCAATTCCTCTCGTCCCTCCTAACGTGCTACTGACTCCACCTTCTCTTAGGATATACTCTCATGGCCGATGCAATTGCAGATCTTGCGAAGACGTCTGGTAAACCACCGATGATTCTTTCACTCTGTGAATGGGGGCGGGTATGTTGACCGCGACCGTTTAGAACTTAGGATATTTTCCTGATTATCGTGTTGTAGGCTGAACCGTGGCTTTGGGCCCGTACGCTTGGGCAGGCCTGGAGGGTAAGTTGAGCATTGTGCTATCATCTGGAGTGTCTATGTGCTAAATACTATGTGACAGACCACGGGTGATATAGGTACGGCCTGGTATTTCATCGCTCATTAATTTCCCTAACCCAGGATGAACAGAGCCGACTTGGGAAGCCATCACTGCCATCATCAACCAGTATGCACACTCCATGCACACTCGCAACAGGCGACGTTCCAAGCTAATGTTATCCATGACAGGAACTCGTTCTACTCGTGGGCGGCTGACTTCTATGGACATAACGACATGGATATAGTACGTCTTTCTCGCTCTTGGCTTCCACGCGTATATCTGAAACTCACGCGCACGATTGCACGTAGCTCGAAGTGTATGTCGACCTAAATTGTCCTTTCTGTTGACCGCTCACGATTTCTTGTGCTTAGTGGTAATGGAGATCTTACATACGACGAGTCCAAATCCCACTTCACGGCGTGGGCTTTGCTTAAGTCGCCCTTGCTGATTGTACGTGCTTCCTCGCAAACTTAAATTACGCCCAATCATCTCAACCTAATCAATTCTTCTAGGGAACTGATGTACGTCCAGGGATCTCATCGCTTTCTCGCCTACTGTTGCTAACGTGTTCGGGCGATGTAGCTGCACATCGCAACCGAACAAACAATTGAAATTCTCTCCAACAAAGAGCTCATCGCAATCAACCAGGACCCGGTCGTTGGCACGGCGATCACACCCTTCCTCGGAGGTATCAATGTTCGTGACACCTTCATACCCGATACGCTACGTTTCACTAACGTGCATGCGCAGCCCAAGTTGACCTACAACGATACGCATCCTTCTCAATATTGGAGTGGTCGTAGTGAGAATGGGACTGTCTTCATGCTCGTGAGCTATCAATTGCTTGGAGGGTCAGAGATGGCTCTATTGACGACTCGGCGGTTATAGCTAAATGTGCTCGACCATCCGGCAGACATGTTCTTCAGCCTCACCGAGTCGCCATGGATCCGAGCTGGTAGAAAATACGCCGTCCGCGTACGTCTTTCCTTTTCCCTCCCTCAGCTAGGATACCATTCTAATACTTCGAATTGACCGACAGGACCTCTGGACCCACACCGACAATGGCACTGCTATCCGCAACTTCACCGCGAAAGCTGTTCCAGCACACGGCGTTGTCGCGCTTTTGCTCACGGACGTTGGTGATGAACCCGACGGGATCTGGCCACCTTGCGCCAGGCGCGAGTGGTGCATGTGGCCGAATGGTACATTCGCAGACAACGCACCTCGCACGGAACTCGGGGAGCCGGTGTTGTGATCTCCATCATCATGTTCAAAGCCAATTTCTGACCGTGTCACGACTTTTTGTTGATGTCTTACAATGTATGTACTTCTACCAAATGGTCCACAGGCCTACCAATGTACTAATAGGTGTATTCATGTAACGTAGCTCGTATTTTCGCTCTCGATCTATACACGACCGTCTTTCAAGACTTATCCAYTGTCCTCTGAGATACGATCCATTCGACACTGCAAGTCAGGAAGGGCCTAGGCTACGTAGCCCCGTTCGCATGAACCACCATATCACAGAGACGCACTGGYGGTCGGACGGCATTGCACGGCGCGGCCGTGGGAATCGGTACCARSAGGCGYTCAATGACCATGCCGTNTCTTGNNNCNNNNTCCTTGGATTCCTCTSGTCCACCATRTGGGYAGGCCATTGYAGCAACAATGGTTGCTCCATGTCAGCGCGATAACTGTAAGTWTATGTTTATCTCTGATGCACGCGCGCATAACAGCTTTTTCCCAAAGGTTTCCGGCCCAATTCCAGCCTTCGATTTCTATATTAGAAATTGCAGCCATGAGTTCACCGGSAATAATGTAYGCCCAAATTGATCGTATGTCCATATAGTAGCTTTCTTTCTATATCCGGTTCTASTGCYTTGSGTTTACTATCGTCTGATGGACCCRCTTCACMTAGTCAATCCAAACTGGCRGTTCCGCTGGGTGCTGGTGTCACAATAMYTCAAGCGATTTCACCTTCTCAGTMTKCCAACCGCCTTAAGGGCTCATCGGCCTCATCTCTCTGTGAGAACATGGATTGATCCTGTCCCCATGCTGGCGAAATCGTCCCATGCACGGACAAAAATATACTTCCCTCGCGCCCACTTCATGACCGTCTCACTAATTATAGCCTTATCTTCCATCCAAAGTTCCACCAGGTAGTCTCCAGGCCTATAATATCCCTCGGGAAAATGAAGTGCTCTGTGTGAAGCCCATCACTGGGACCCGTCTCTCTCCATCATGGCAGTCATCGAGCCGTCCATCGCCGACAAGGCCTTCTCCAGCGAGAAATCGCCATCTCCCGTCGACGAGAAGGCCGCTTACAGCAAGGCCGATATCGAGTCTACGGATGATGTTGATAGTGACTACGGMGTTCTACAGAGCGAAAGAGATATTGTCACCAACGTCATCTCTGTTGCTGATGATCCTTCACTCAATTACTGGACTATTCGGGCCTTCGTCATTGGAATAGGTCTTTCTGCATTTGGAGGTGTCCTTGGTAAGCTTACCTTGACCTTTCTTTTTGCATGTCTCGTCATAAATGATAATACTAACTCACCCCGGTTTGTAGCCGAAATTTACTACTTCAAGCCGGTATGGAGAATTACGTCTTGGTATCCGTCCGTATATCTAACTCCACGGAAAGCAAACTGTCCTTGTCTCTACCATGTTTCTGGCCATTATCGCCTATGTAATCGGGATGGCTTGCCAAACCTTCATCCCCACACGAGGAGTATTTCGCTACCTGAACCCTGTGCGTTACCTCTACCTCCACTTGCACTATCAAAACTAAGTAATATCTACCGCAGCATCCCTTCAACAAGAAGGAGAACGCCTTTATTGTCATCATGGCAAGTGCTGCCGCAAACTCCGCACTTGGGACGGAAGTTCTGGCCGTCCAACGCCTCTTCTACAACGTCACACCAAACCCGGCCAGCTCCATTTTCCTGCTGTTTTCAAGTCAACTTATCGGCTATGGAATTGGTGGATTATTCCGAAGTCAGTAGCTTCGGACCCTAGCCATCTTATTGTGCTGAACTCAGGGTTTTCAACAGGTGTTCTATTGTATCCGTCCAAGATGCTCTATCCGACAGTCATCCCCTTGGTGTCAATGTTTGACGCGCTATACAAGGACGCCGCAGGGGCATCGAAGAAACTCAAACTATTCTGGATTGCATTCTGGGCGTGCGTCGGAAACTATCAACCCTCACCGTTATTTATTATGTTTATGAACCCGTAGCATCTTCATTTGGGAACTCTTCCCCGAGTGGATCTTCCCTCTATTGACGGGCTTTTCTATCTTCTGCTTAGCAAATCCGAGGTCTCAGGACTTCACGCGCATCTTCGGTGGATCAAACGGAAACGAAGGCTTAGGCTTACTATCAGTATGCCTTGACTGGCAATACATTTCTGGCGGTGCGTGGTTCCAAATTATCTATGGTGTGTCACTCTCTTGATGGGATCGAATATGACAAGGGTACAATCCGTTGGCCATTCCTCTCAAGGCTCAGTTTTCTAATCTGATTGGATACATCTTGTGCATGTGCGTACACCCAACAACCGCTCGCCAAGTGTCCTTGTAATGAGACTATGCTTCAGGGTTGTCTTCGTCGCTGTCTACTACATGAACATATGGGAGTCCAAATCTTTCCCTTTCGTATGTGGTTCCCTTGTCTTTCAATTCAATTCTCTTGCTTACTTCGGATATCTAGCTTTCTCAAACCCTTTTCTACGCCAATGGATCCGTCTACGACCAACTCCTCATCCTGAACGATCAGTTTGAAGTCGACCCTATCAAACTGGCCGAACAGGGCCTTGTGCGTCMTGTTGTCCTACATTTTACTTTCAGTCTAAACCGTCCTCTACCAGCCCTTCTACGCTGGTACATGGGTGACCCARTTGCTGTCGACTAATCTTGGGATGGCTGCAACATTTACTCACCTCCTCCTTTGGAATCGAGATGACCTTGCTATCGCCTTTTCCTGGGTATCGATCCCCGCTATCAAGAAAATGTACGCAGAATTCGACTGGAGATTCTGGAAGGATGATGGTATGCGCGAACGTGATRATGATAACAAGGACCTTGACCCTCATTATCGTGAGATGCTGAARGTGTGTCATGGTCAAATACGCTCCMCGTGGGCCGATGAAACTAACACACCAGTACAACTAGTACCCCGACGCACCCAACAGCTGGTATATCGTCGTCCTTATCATTTCAGTTATAATATCTTTGGTCATCATCTACAAGGCYGACTCCACATTGCCTTGGTACGCCTCYCTTCTTCTCTAAATGAGAGTTCATAGTTAMATTCGTGCTCCTAGGTGGGGTTTCTTGAYATCAATTCTCCTCGCAACACTATCAATTCTRTTCTTTGGCACTCTGTACGCCATTACGGGTCTCCAGTTCATCATCCAGCCGTTCGTTCAGGTTCGCTTTGTTTCTATGTGCGACCCTACGCGACATAATACTGAACTCTGCTGTTACCAGATGATTGGCGGTTTCATTCATCCTGGAAAACCCATGGCCAACATGTACTTCGTCCTGTTCAGYTACAGTAAGCACTACATCTTCYYGGGTAYCAAGTTCGCTGGTTCATGTTCGGACAGATTCCGTGAACCAAGCGCAGCTCTTGATGAGGGATCTCAAGATAGCCCAATGTCCGACTCGTTTATCTCTACACGTATCTTCTTCCRTGCTGAGACTTTTGTTAGATACGAAGCTTCCTCCTAGAGCAGCATTCACCGCACAARTCATYGGCACCTTATTCGGCGCGGTCCTGAACTACGGTCAGTACATTTCTTCGTTTCWTCATCGAGAACCGAAGCTGAGTCGRACTRCCTTGCRTCTAGTCCTCATGAACTCAATCATCGACAACCAGCGGGAAATTCTACTATCCGTCGAGGGTACGAATATCTGGTCCGGACAACAACCACAACAATATAATTCCCAAGCCATCGCCTGGGGTGGTCTCAGTCATGAACTATTTGCTACTGGCAAACGCTACGAGTGGGTCGCTTGGGCCTACGTCATCGGTCTGTTCGTACCCGTCCCGTTCTGGCTTGCCTATCGTTGGTGGCCCAAGTTGCGCACCGATTACCTGTACACGCCAGTCATCTGGTAAGCATGCTCTAAATGCGTGGAAGTGATCCAGCGTTGATTAGTGAAACTTTTAGCTATTATATTGGCTGGCTATGTGTTGGGATCAACTCTTCGATCTTGACGTATTTCTCCCTCGCGTGGTTCTCCCAATGGTACCTTCGCACGCGGTATCCAAGGTGGTTCGTGAAGTACAACTACATTCTCGCGGCAGCATTAGGTGCGTCCACTAAATTCTTGTCGATGTCGATAACGATTAACACAATGCGCATCTATTTTAGATGGTGGCACACAGGTCATGGTGTTCATTCTTTCGTTCGCTGTACAGGGGGCATCCGGAGATTCACATTTATTCCCTCAATGGTAAGCCCTCTACTTCTGAATACTGGCCAGTCTTTTGACTCTTCATGGCAACAGGTGGGGAGCGAACCAGAATGGCAACTATGACCGTTGCGCCTATATTACGACCGCATAACATGTGTAAATGGGTGGTATAAATTTAAACTCGCCAGGGTAGTTCCTGGCCCGACGGCTTTGAAATTTCCCTGAAAACGCCGTTCCGCTCCCCCGTGGGGACCCGTAAGTTCCTGTGTTCCTGAGAATATTGTAAGTCTATTACAGCAGCGTGATCTACATCTACATCTACGTACATGGGCGAAGGTAGATTAAATATCTGATTACAGGTTCCTCCAAAGTATCCGGTATCGCGCAGTTCGGTAACTCGTCGTCTCTAGCTTCGAGACAAACGAGCGAAAAGAACCAATATGGCGAGAGCCCAATGCTCGAATTGTTCTTTTGACATGAAAAGGAGAACTTGTGATAAGACAGCTTTGGTGACCTGGGCTTGCATGCCCTGCAAAACGGATATCAGTCATCAGCGAGCGAGAACCAGGAGGGGAATGTTGGATGTGCACACCTGGTACCAACCAAAGAAGCCTTCACGCTTCCATACTCTCTGGAGGATCTCAATCGCGCCTACGTGCTTGTGGTGTTCGTGGTGGTAATGGTGGGGTTCTGGCTTTTCATAGTGATGCTCTGCGGCATCCTCCTTGTCCGCAGATCGAGCCTGAATCCTCACTTTGGCCATGATGTAAGGGTAGGTAACCTCGAAAGTAGTCAGCTAGACTGCGCGTTGAAACGGGGAAGGAGACGACAACTTACAACGGTAGCCAGTGTTTTACTGAGGGCACCGATGATAAAAGTAGTCCAAGGTGATAACTTGGCAGTGTTCTTAGCGGCGAGCATTAAGCTTTTCAGGCGTTCAAAGACACCGTATGTGATGGCCGGGTTGACGGTGAGAACGAGACCGGGCTGGATACCGAGCCACAGACCGGTCACACCTTCCTCCTCTACAATTTCGCGGGCAACCCCCAAGAAGGAGTCGTCGACGTCCTCTACCTCAGTAGTGCTTGAAGCGAGCGAGTCTGGTGTAGCTGTTCGCGATTGGACTTTACGATCACTTCGCCCAACCTGTTGACGGGTGGCAATGACTGAGACAGGAATTGTGAAGATCTGCGCAAGGGCCCCGGCGACAGCGCTAAGAGAGAGCTCAGCAGCAGTGGATAACGCTGGTACTTTCGAGCCAGCCGGTAGTTTGCGGGTCAACCGTGAGATGTAGGAGCCTCGAACGAACGAGTAAAAGAAGAAGTAGGCGTATTCTGAAGTGAAAGGATTAGACACACAGAGTACGACGAGTATTGCACATACGCATGGAGAATGTGTTCAACATGGTAGCACCAAAACCACGATAGAATCCAGCAAGTCCCTCCGTCTGCCAGATCTTGTACAACACTGCGAACATAGACAAGTCATCTTTACCCTTTCCCTTCGCATCAGATGGCAATGCCTGGATGCGGGTTTTGGCTCTGTAATCTATGTCAGGCAATGTACACCCAATATAGCTGGTCGTACGCACACATCCAAAGGATATACAACACTATCAAGGTTATTAGTGCGAGTAGAACAGAGGCCGCCAGAAACGGACTTACGCTGTGCTGAAGCAAGCACCCAGCGCCCCGGCCAACGCAGCAGCGAAAGGGGTCAATTTCTGCACGGGTTTCGACTGGGCTGCCATGGGTCGATGACGGGGAGAACGATGAGGGGAGGCGGGTTATGCGGACGCGGGGAACTTGGTATTTAAAATACAGGCAACTCCATTAACCGGGGAAATAGGGGYGCTCACCGGGCCATGTGAATAGCTCACGCCGACCGACGGCCTCCGATCCAAGCAGAGACACACACTCCGCC
>JAPEVF010000363.1:0-13198 GCA_029747585.1 Pleurotus djamor | reverse complement strand
ACTTGGTCGCAGACGTTGGAGTTGTGTTTGGAGTCACTTTTGCTTCCCGCAGAATCAARTTCAACAACAGCCTTCTCGTATAATTTGTGTTGCAAAACTACGGCGCTGACTATCGTCGTCTTTGACGCGTCCAGCCAGTTTCGAGTCATCCGTGTCCACGTTTTCCGCTTACTTCTAGGAACGTTGTTCAAGCGAGGGCCTCGCGTTAGACGCGTTTCAACCAGCCTACACGCAAAATTGGATCAGCCCTCAGTACCCTTTATGAGAGTCGGCACACCTTACAGCGAAACAAACTCGTTATCCAAGGYGCGTGCAAGGACACTTTACTGAACAACCCTCTCATCTAGTTTCGCGCACAGAACAAAGATATGTCATTCAAATCTGAAGAGAGTGACGATGAGCACGCCTGGCAAGATCTGCTCCCTGAYGAAGCTCATGAAGCAGAACCAGAGTCAACGAACCCTACCCCACGTCTGGCTCAACCACGCAAACGAAGGCTTCGAAAGGCACCGTCAGCCGTGTTTGCTCGCCACAGAACACCCGTTGTCTACGATCGACAGGAGATTCCAACTCAGTGGGTCGCTCAACAGCCCAGTCCAGTTTACCAGCCTCTTCAAGCACCCATTGAACAACCGAAACCAACCCATCGTCCACAACGACCCTACTGGGTTGATCGATTGGGAAATGAATGGATGGACAAAGCCTTTGAAGGAGTSAAGTTCACTTTTGAATACGCCCTTGATATTCTGCGACGTGCTCTTGGGCTGTTACGAATCCCACTGTCGATCTTAGTGGTCCTTTGGTTGTTGGCCATTGCCACAACACGGGTTCAGCATGCTATGCGTGCAGCCTTTTCTCCCCTTTGTCTGGTYCCAGGGATCTCTAGCCTCGCCATATGTACTCCAGAGGCACCCAATGTCCCCCCATCCGCGGTCCCCACAAAGCGACTTCGACACGCCGATTATCCAAAGATGGTTGACCTGCAGAGCAAGACATTTGAGCAACTCCTCGACCCATCGTCAATTGCTGGTAGTAGTTCGTTGGCTATCAACATCAAGAAGTCAGAATCAGCTACCAGAGATCTCGCCACGCTGGTCACATACAGTAACATGAAGAGCAAGGACTCYGTTGTGCAGGTGTTGAGGGCGTTCATCGGTGACGCTAAAGCAACAGGAAGAAGTCTTAGCAAACTAAACTCTAAAATTGGAGGCGCTGTCGACGCGTGAGCACCCCTCCCATCCTGAGTACAATAATCTGTCATCATTGATATCTATCTATCTTTCCAGGATCACCGCAGTGAATGATTATGCTCTTCATTCCATCGAAGAAGCCTACGCGAATGGACAACCATCCTTTTTCAACGCGCTCGTTCCTTGGTCCAACAAACCGAATACCAAGGAGGTCGTCACACGGACTTTCACCCAGGCCATGGAAGTCCTATCAAACCAACTACGTCGCCTCATCGTCGAGGCAGAATTAGCACGAGTGAATCTCGAAAAGCTCGAAGAGGATCTCAACACCTTACACGACATCCTCGCTCGAGAGGATGCATCCATATCCACTGCAAAAGCTCAACTCCTTGCAGACCTCTGGACCCAACTAGGTCGAAACAAAGCCCGAATCCAGCAACAGGATCACAACCTCCTGTTACTTAAAGACCTAGGCAAGTACAGAGACAATGCACTCCAGATTGTCATGTCTGCCTTGCATACCCTTCGCAGTTTAAGCGACGACCTTGACGAGCTAGGAGAGAGGGTGGCCACACCCGAATTGATTGGTGCCGACATTCCCGTTGCTGTCCAAATCAAAAGTATCAAGGGAGGATTGGAACGAATTCGCGAGGAACGAATCAAGGCTAGGGAGAGGGAGACCTCCGTGATTGAGGGCTTCCAAAAGGATATGGAAGCAAATGACTTTCTCTGACGATCAAGTGACGATCAACCTGTATTTATAAGTTCGAAAGATTGTGATCTGTTGTATTCGTGTAAATTGTAGGGCAATCTGGGTATGGAATGGAATTGTCTCTGGGAACATGACCTTTAGCCTCTGAAATACTTTGTTTCGACGAATGGCATTCCGGTGATGACAGCTTTGCGGCGCTTKCCACGWACTTCGACTTCGATTTCYGTGCCTTTCTTGTGAGATCCATTTCGGACGTAGCCCATAGCGACGTTCTTGCCCAGYGTTGGTGATGGWATACCAGACGTTACAGYACCTNGNNAGNTYATGTRTTARMAGGRCGRAAWCRATCTGACTYTGCGTTGGTAWTCACCTAGTTGATCGTTRCTTTCYGGRGTRAAGATCTTWGCRCCCTCTGTRAATGYGTTTTMGTATCANAACSATNCAGGCTKGGANANAAMATGAAYRWACCTCKWGCTGGGGCGCCCTCRACGATCATYCCTACGCGGCGGCGAGGTGGTCCGTTCTTGATATCCTTCAAAACGCGGTGTGCGCCAATRCAATCAAGRTTYTCCTTTCTTGATTTACCTRWSAAAYGRTYRTGAGCCCWWCGMAMYRMTSGYRGWATRYCMATAYTCACCRATRACCCAGCTAAGTCCWGCCTCCGCAACGCTCGTAGTTTCGTCGATGTCGTGACCGTAAAGACACATGCCTGCTTCGATGCGAAGACTGTCACGAGCACCAAGGCCTGATAGTTGGACAGGGGGGTTCTTRTAGATCAGCTCGGTGAACGCCAGTGTCTGGTGTGGTGGGATGGAGATCTAAGGATAGTGGTTTGAGCCGTAAATAGCTGTAGCAACGCGGTTTGAGACACACCTCAAAGCCGTCTTCGCCAGTGTACCCTCCACGAGCAACGTGAAGGTTGAAGCCCTCAATAGGGATGTAGGCCGTTTTGCCGAAAGTCAATTGACGCAAGTCAAACGACGTAAGGCTCTGTAGGAAAGAAGCGGCCTGTGGACCTTGTAGGGCGAGGAGACCCCAGCCTTCGAGCACCTCCCATTCGACCTTRCCGCTTACATCCTCATCCTTGAGGCGCTCTTCAAACCAAGCCATRTCRCGGTCYCTCCTCCCSGCATTCGTGACAACATAATACGCGTCTTCAGAGTGCTTCGTGATAATCAAGTCGTCAATGATACCTCCCTCTTCGTTAAGGAGTACAGATAAGGTGGATGAGTACGGTTTCAGTGAAGCGAGGCAGGACGGAGTCAATTTTTGTAGAAATTTCGTAGCTGAGGGCCCACGGAAGTGGGATTGAACCATGTGCGATACATCGAACAAGCTGGCCGCGTTCCGGGTGTGGTTGTGTGAGGCAACTATACAGTCTGATGTTAGATCCGCGACGAAAATCAGTTCCGTGTCGCGACGCACCTTGCCCTACGTCGCCGTACGACAGTGGCATCGACCAGCCAGCAAAAGGAACCATTTTACCGCCATTTTGGAGATGAAAATCGTGAAGCGGCGTATGGCGAAGCTAGACACAACGAAATCGTTAAAGAATGCATGCTCTTGAGATTTTAAAAGGCAAACCTGCTCAGCTGGGCTAGCAAATGACCTCGTCAAAGACCTGGAMAGCCTCGAAACRCGATTTATAGTGGCACTCATCGTCGTGGGCGTGGAGGGTGCAGCAAGGATGGTCGGCTAGTCCAGAGTCGCCTGGAATATGGCTTGACAGGGGTCAGGGTAAACGGCCRTCACGGAASTCACTCTGCTCTTGACCACTTGCCCTCGTCATGCCTGTCGGTATCGATGCCTGGATTTCTCAAATTCCACCCATAACCAGAGGATGGCTGGCGCTGTCAGTGATGACCAGTCTCGCYGTGGTGAGTGYGTCSTCGYCGTCGCAAACAGCGCCCGCAGCTCACCGTGCCACGTTGTCATTTGTAGCAATGTCAGCTCGTAACGCCTCTACAGCTCTACTTTAGCCCTCGGAGTGCATTCCTCAATGCTCAGGTATGTAAGATACATTTAACGTGCAGTATGGGTTGACATTTTCCCAAAGCCATGGCGAGCAGCCACGACGTTCTTTTATTTCGGGTCGATATCACTCGACTTTGTCTTCCACCTATTCTTCTTGTGCGTTATGGGTTTCTTTGGATTCTGACCATGTAATGCTGATGACCACGTAGCATGAGGTATAGTCGGATGCTGGAAGAATCCTCGTTTGCGAACCGCAAGGCAGATTACTTTTGGCTGCTATTCCTGTCTTCCATCATGCTCTTGGTAAGTCCCCGTTTCGCGAGATTGCTGATAATACTGATGTGCTACTGCAGGCCTTGTCCCCTCTCTTCAACATGCCATTTCTCTCATCTTCCTTGGCCTTTGTCCCAATATACGTCTGGTCCCGCAGGCATCCATCGACACCAATATCGTTATTCGGCCTTTTCACCATAACAGCGCCCTACCTTCCCGTTGCACTCGTAGCCTTCTCCTGGGTGCTGAACGGTTCGTGGAGGGCTGCGGCCGGTGATCTCGCCGGGTGTGCTGTTGGACACGTATGTTGGTTCTTCCGAGACGTGTGGACACGTGAGATGGTTGGTGGGCATACGTTCATGAGCGATGCGCCCGTGCGTCTGTGAGTTGGATTCTCTTCTGATCTGTGGGAACGTCCTCTTAATTCCATATCGTATAGGAAAAGACTCTTTGGAGAAATATAGATCGATCTATGTACATGGATGCCAAATGTTGGATTGTTGCACCGCTTCTGCGGTGACACAACTAAGTGCGAGATGAGAAAGACACCAATCCGCCTCATGCACCCGCGAGAAACCAACTTGTTTGTGAAAGTCTTGCAATGTGCATATCATAGGCAGGATGGTCATGACCCTAGTGGCCGATACTATCGTGATGATTGCAGGTGGGGTATGTCTCAGACCGACCTCATCTGCCTCGAAGATTTCGGCCAATTTGATTGGCTATGAACGCGTTGACTTGCAGAATCCACTGGCCCGGGATCCCTTCTGCGCCGAAGGACGACTAAAGGAACTTGTTGTATGAAGGCATATCGACCCAAACAAGCGTACCGTCCCTGTGTCATACCAAGATGGAACGTCGGAGGAGCTATAGGGCTGCCCGATGCGACGATATGCCCCTTCTGGGTCACTTCAAGTTCTGAGTGCGCGGGCGACGCGTCGGTGGCACGTGATGCGAGGCCGAGTCTTCCTGGACCTCTGAGTCTTTGCCTCTTGCACTTCCGCGGATCAAATTTCCACTTTCACCACTGACAGACTCTGAGACCCAGGCGCCCTGCTGGACGCGTATGTACTGGTTCTTCTGTGAGGTGCCTGGGGTACGTGACATGGTGAGTTAGCCTTTCCCTTCACCATTTTCAAGCGTTCGGCGGAACGTTCTCAAATACAAACTCTTCACTCTTCACAGAAATACATGTACATTGATGACAAATATCTTGCTATGCAGCTTCTGCAGCAACACTCCTCTAAGGGGGACAAGAACGATATCGCTTGAACCCACACCCACGCACGATCGAATTAGCGACCGTTCGCAGACGTCTTGCGGCATGCCTTCTTGTGGGTTTTCCAGTGTTCCTAGCCCCCGTCAAAATCTTGACACTAGTGGTTTTCAAAATGAACTGCTTTACCTTTTGATGCGCAGCGGAGCAATAGTAAATCTTGCGACAGCCTCCGCAGACCTTGAGTTCCGCGCCACCTGGTTTACCACAGGCTCCGCAAACAGTCTCGCTCTTCTTGTCCTTCTTATTTGATGTGGTCTCTTGCCAGAAACCCCCTTCGTCCGGAGGAAAGTCCCGTACGATGGACTGGCCTTTCTTCAAATTGTGCTTGTGGATGTCAAGCCCATTGGGATGGACGGGCATCGTGAATGTCTTTGCCCCGGATCGCACAGAATTTCCCGATGCCAACGCATCGGACAAACGCTCGTTGGCGTCGTTCATATCAAAGTACGACAGATCGACCAACGCGGGAGGTTTTCCGAAGCCCTTGTAGTTGGGGCAATCCAAAACCTCCCGTTTCTTCGCTTGCCTGTAACCAAGAAATCGGGTCAAAGACGAGCCATAACGCAAGGTTGGTCGAGCAAACGCACTTTCCGACATAGTCAGCTTGGTCATATTCCTTCATGAACTCGGCATAACTGAAACACCCATGCAAGTTCTCTATGGGACGTGGTCAAGGGTTGTCTTCGGTGTTTAGTTCAGTGCGGTTCACTTACCTCCGGGACACATGCCTTTCCCATCTACAATCTTAATACTCCCATCGGAATCGTCCACGCTCAAAATACGCTCAATCTAATTAACTCCACCGCGTCAGTCACCGACAAAAAGGTAAACCTTTCCAGGGGAAGGGGGAGAAAGGAAACATTAGCTCACAATGATGTTGTGCCTCCATTTGTCGCCGAAGTCATAGAGGTACCCAATCTTGTCACCCTCCTTGCCAAATAAGTGCGCTAACGTGTATCTATATCCGTCGATGATTCACAGAAACAATCAAATACGGACAGGGACATCGGTCAATGAGCCAACTTGTCAGGAACGATGCATCGATAAAATCACTCACTTATCATCTGGCAGGAAAGCATAGCCAACCTGACCGGGGGATCTCCAGTCAGAATTCCAACCTTCAAAGCCATCAACGATCGAGGGAGAGTGCTTACTTGACCGACATGAGCCATGTCAACAGATGTACAGCCCTGAAGACATCAAGGATCAGATTCGGGGACGGACGATAAACGATAGATGATTAGATGTCAACGAGGTCATGACGTATACGGTATACTCGATACGGTTATACGACAATGANCCTATGACCTATTAGCATCATTGTCAAGGAGATAAAATCTCACCTCTGGTCCGTACACCGACCCATCTCTAAAATCGGTAAAAGTGTAAGCGTGGAGGTTTCTCACCCTAGATGATTATGCGTGCGTAAGCGATGAGGGGTTCTGATCTCGATATTCGGGAAAAAGACATGAGTAATTATATGAAACCCACCATCCCATTATAGGCGCTATAACCTTGTCCTGGAGGACGCTCAGTTTGATTCCGGCGGAAACTCGGAAACGCCGCCAGACGCGAGGTTGGCCGGATTTGTCGTAGAGATGGCTTCACGTTGCGATTGCGAGGGGGTGAAGATGGTAAGATAGTAAGCGACGCGGGTTCATTGAGTATCGTTTGGGGAAATCGACTTACTTGAGGTAGATCTTCACGATGACATCTTGTTTCGGAAGTTTGCCCAAGTCGAGTTCCCCGAGTTGCGTTTTCTACAAATGCGAACAAGACCCGATTAAGATCCCGGGGAGCGCGTTACCATCCCAGATTAGTACGCGACTATTAAGGCGAAAACATTGCTTACCTTTCGCTCCATCAAGACGTCAACAAACTGTTCCTCAGGCTTCCGCTTGCCGAAGTAAAGCTGTTGGTACTTCATCTAAGTATCGTGTATACATAGATTCCGAAAAACAATGATGATGAGGAAATGATAGGACTTTGTGCAGATGGCTAACGTTGAGCGGACGTACCGTACGGATCATCGTGGATACGCCATCAACTGATCAGGGGGGATATTATTAGCAAGATAACTCCTGGATTAAGGATCTGGATGAAGGTCACATACACTCGGTGACGTTGCTGTTGTCGTCGGTGTAGTGATCAGCGCGTGGGTCAACATACTGTCATTTTATTCTGTTTCAGCATGATTGCACTGATAGACCAAAAAATGAGAAACTCGCCCCATATACGCCCCAAGAGTGGATTTCGCCCTTGGGTCCAGGTTTCGGGACGAACGTCCAAGGATCTACGACAAAAAGAGAATAAACGTCAAAATCGATACGCCACTGATTTCATACTGAGTATAGAGGAAATCTAACGTACCACTCAAAATACTCAACGGAAACCCGTCTCCCCGATCCCCCGGTGCCAACTTGACAAACGCAGGCTTGATACCCCCAGGCGAAGTCTGCGCGTATGGTTCCGGGGTAATGCCCTGATCGTCGAGGGAGAGCGAGAGGTTGGATGGAAGGCGAAGTCGGTTGTCGTCCATATTTCTTCTTTTTCTTTGTTTTTCTCAGAGAAGGCTGCTAGTGTCAAGAATACTACGTCGAGGAAGAGGTCAGTCGGAAGTGCGATTGATCTTCGCGTTGCAGGTGGTTCGACGTTCAGATCTCCCCCATCCGGAATCGGATCCTATAAAACTAGCTCGACAGGCCAARCAAGGCCATACAACGCGTCCGCCAAGGCCCCTTGCGCGCCCCTCGTTCGCCCCTTTCCTTCATCGACTTCTTCCCTTCGTATGTTTTGTTTCCTTAGGCCATGTACTGACCAAGCAATTCGTAGTGCTTGTGCTATTCTTGGACCCACAAAGACTAACATCAAGTATCCATCAACCATCAAGCATTTAACCGCTTTCTTAGCTCGACCGACCCAACGGTCACRGTGGACAGACAACATCGTACTAAGAGGTTGATTTCGGATTGCATCATCCCACATAACTCAAAGTCTTAGGTATCCGAGCGGAAATTTGCYTACTTTWCTAGTRGGTCTGYCAATGAGACTCCCTAGGCGRACCTCGGGTTCTCGACAGTCAGACGATTGATGGTCCTCTCCCGAAACTCTTCGTCGCTCTATGCCTTTCAAGGTGGTTTCAGCTCGGTCTATTCTCAGAGATATGGTACGTCCTTGACATGCCACATTACCGCAGCCCTCACGAACTATCCAGGATTTCCTAATGTACTTGGATTACCRCCGAAGGGTTCAAGTTCGGCGGAACCACAGACACACCACKGCATCATGCCATTGCATCTAGTGCACGAGCTAGACCTCATGCTATACCGTAAGTACTTTGCATTTTCCCGRATCGCAACTTGTCTGATCCGCGTTTAGGGTGATGTTCCTCCGCTCGTTGTACAAAGTGCCAGGTATRTTCTTCCCATGGCTTGTTCACTTRTCACCACCATCTTGNNNNTATCCTTTTCGCTTCARTTCTAGCRTCTCTGCCAATCAACTTCCCGCTATYATCAAAAACCCTGGAACCACAAATAGTTAGAGTCTRGTTAGAGCGCGAGTAGCCGTACATCCATGCCTGGAGCAATGACAACATGGTCAGTTCCATTTCAGCCACCACCTCATCATCAAYAMTGTTATTGTTCTCCCTCACCTCGACCTTACCATTCCACGGTGGCAATTAGATTCATTCGTGACGCATGATGATGGCCATACAAACATATCGGCCCCTTTCCCCTTACGGCCTCATAAATCCCTTGGCTTCTCAAACCAATTTGATTCCGCTTTCTGGGCCCTGTCCCCATCCCCTGGAACTGCATAATTGAAGTATCTGGAACAACGAACGGATGATGGATCAAGGACATTTTACCCTAGTCATATCGGGAATACCTCGTGTCTGTGTCGTTATAATTGACTGATCGGGATCAGAGACCGGACAAAGCTGAATGGTCGTCCCAATCTGAACGAGAAGTGAGGTAAATCCGGCGGAAAGTAGACCCCGTTTACCACTCATCTGAGCACGCATAGTGAGCATTGTATTTGCANNNTCGTCACGTCTAAGAGGAAAACAAACCCACCACTTCATGAACTCACAAATTCCGAGGCGTTTCCTTCAAGTCTAACACGCGGTTCCGCTATGTGAAGGTGAACATTCACTGGGGACCGGTTGACCGCAGTAAGAACSCACGGAAACCAAGTATGTCCATCATAAAACCTAGTTCAATGACCTCACTCTCGCCTTCACCCTATCACATCACATCGCACAGGTACATCGTTGCATCCTCGTTCCCTTCTCCTTCAAGGTGTATTATTGTTATTGAATGTATCAGTGATCGGTAGGGTGCCTCGTTTATCGTGTTACGCTTATCTCGCGCGTGGACATGCTGCCTGAAGCCTGAAGAGCTCCACGATGGAATTTGCCTGATGTGCAGGCTCGCGGTACCTGCGTGGCAGTATAAGCGACAGGCTCGGAGAAAGTCGACGTCGATGGTGTTTCGCGATCCATCCATCGTTTTCGACCTAGCTCTCAACAGAAGAGACGGAGGGTATGGGTCATTAAGTCAGTGGGATTCTCGAGCTGCGCATCTGCGATTCCCTTTACCTTTTTCCTCCTTACCCACATGTGTGGCTAATCTTTATCATCATCATTATTACTATTGTGTTCGTTTCGTTCTCATGATCTGGGTCTTCTATCTAACGTAGGTTATCCGATCGTTGCGGATGGAGAAAAGCGAGGCATATGGCATGGAAGCGGTGCATCCGTACCGTTTGTCCGGAGGAACTTGACCAACGTGTATGGTGTGTGGGCGATGCGGTGATGGGAACCAGAGTCTGGGAATTCGTTCAGAGGATTGGAACTTGGAAGCGTAAAGCTCAGCAGACAGATCTCGAACGCGGTGAGCAAGAATCGTTTACTCGCAGTATTTATCAGAGAAAGAAAGAGAGAGCGTGTACGTGGGAGGCATGTCCGTGCTGTGTTTCGTTTTGTGACGGGGATGGGTTTGAAGATTCCTTTTATGGGTGGAAGATGTGTAGGGACGTGGGAGTCGTTGCAGGGGTCGTGGTGGCTTGAGCGGTGGTTAGGTGGGATCTCGAGATCCGGGAAGTTCCATCGGGTTTCCTCTTTAGTCAGCGAAATCCAAGATATTCCTTCTTCTGTGCGTTCGCCGGGTACTCTGCACACGGACCACTGCGTTTTGTGGAGGGAAAGTGGAAGATTGCGAGGAGGAGAAGGGCTCGAGACGGAGGCGAGTAATTGGGTTTTTTGGGTGTGTCAAGCGCAGGTCAAGCGGGTGCGGCATTCAAGAGGAAAAATACGTAAAATAGCGATCTAATCGAAATGAGATCGCCGATTTGAGATTGACGGGGGTTGGTTGGGTTTTTCAATTTTTGTGGCCKGGTGGGCAGGGTACGAGGAGGAGGGGGTCCGACTGGGTGGTGGCTGGCTGCGATGAGGAGGTTTGCAGAGGGATGGCGCGGAGGGAAGGGAGACGAGCTAGAAGAACTTGGTGAGGGGGAATATCTGGATCCATGGTTTTTGAAGATATAGTAATTTTTTTTCAAAGTCCGAGATCCAAGGCTGCATCTTGTTGGTTCACGCCCTGCCTCTTGTCTCCTGCGTCCATCATCGTTGCCTCTCGCTCTCTGTTCTCTCTGGCCGCCCTCTCCCTTTATATTCTGAAGCATAAAAAGCCACGTCCAAGATCCGTCGACATCGGCAGATTCGGGTTGCCTTGGTCGTGGCCTTTCCTTTGTGATCTCGTTCCACACTCCCAAAGGTTGACCGATCTGCGTCGCTGCAATGGCTGGCCGCTCGTCTGCGATTAATCTGCCTCCGCTGAGAGAGCTTGGGCTGTCCCAGGCGCGACGGAGGGATGCGGCTGCTGTAGGCGGAGAGGACGCCGCCATGTCTGAGCCGAACGCTCCCGTGCAGCACCAGCACCAGCAGGACATGAGGGCCCGTCATCTGGCGTCATGGCAGCGACCTGCTCAGTCAATTCATCCTCAGCCGGCAGTTCATTCGTACCAGCAGCAGCAACAATCACAACAGCAACAAGTGTACCACCACCAGCAGCACCAGCAACTCACGCCGCCGCTTTCTGCAGGCCATGAGTATAACCAATCAAAGTACGAGAGACCTGTCTACCAGCAACAAAATTCGGCACCTCCTCCTCCTCGTCCCGAGGAACTTTCACATGTGCAGCGTCCTCAAAGGCGCGACCAGTCAAAGCAAACGCGGCCTGCACGTCCCACACATGTACGTCTGTTAGTTGGAATTACAGCGACTTAATTTTTGACATAATAAATAATGAAATAGCCTGGATATCCCCCGTCTAATGTACCCTATGCTTCACCTACGAGCCCGGTGTACCAGGCACACCATTCCATGCCTCCGCCCCCGCCGAGCCAAAAGACGCAACCTGCACCGTTGCAAGACCAATTGCCGCCCCAACCGAGCCCCGTGACTCCCACACATCCGGCCTACTATTACCAGCCTCAGCCACGCCAGCAGACGCACATTCCCCCTCAGCACCACGTTGCTCAGCATTCCCCAGCTAATCCGTACCCTTCGCCGGCTCCCCCCAATTNCAGCTGCCCCCTCACAAGATTCATGGGAGCAACAGTCTCGCCCTATGCCTCCTCGGCAGTATACCCAGTCCCAGCATCACCAGCAGCAGCAACAACAGCACCAGCCACTTACTCAACCTCCCCCACCTCAACTTCAGCCATCTCAGCCGCAGCATGCCGTGCAACACCCGAATGGTCACCACCCACATCTGTCACGCGTCCAAACTCATTCACAGTATCAATCTCCTGTGCAAACGCGTCAACCCCTTCATCAGCACCAACCACCACCTCATCTGAATGGCTCTCATACGCACCCTCATTCACCGCCGACACCTTCTCACCAACAACCACATCCCCCACCGACTCCCCAATCTGCGTATCCATCTCCGCACGTCCATTATCCCCCTACTCAGCTTCCCCCTCAACCACCACCAACCTCTCAGAGTTCTCTGGCGAATTCTCATCAGGTCACGGGACATCATGAATTCTCGTCGCGCTCACAGATCCCACCGCGTACCCCTCAGCAGAGTCAACCGTCTCAACACATTCCCCCTCCGCACCATCAACCTACGCCCTCTCAACAGCAACCTCAACCGAGGGTCTATCAACCAGAACGAACGCCTACGGAGCCTTCGTATCCTCAGTATTCGCAATTCCCCCCGCCGTCTCATCAGAGTCAGGCGCATCAGAGTCATCAACCACCTCCGCCTGCACCTCCACCACCGACGACGTCTCATCATTCGCCGCAACATTCAGCACACAATGTGTTTCAACATCCCCCACCGCAACCGCTACCGCATCATGCTCAGCAGTATGGTCAGCAACAACAACATTCTCAGCAGCAACATTCTCCGTCGACGGTGACGCCCGCTCAACAACAGCAACATTCTGCGCCAGCTCCGACTTCTCATCCTCCGTCTCATTATCAGAGAACACCGAGCGTAACGATGTCTCATCCCCCGCAATCCCAACCCTCACGCCCGCAACCTACACATTCCCATTCGACGCAGCAGCAACCGCCGCCGCAGACAGCTCACCCTTCACATCTTTCACATTCCCATTCCCATCCTGGCCATCCATCTCATACACATACTCCCGAACCAGTTAGTCACGCCCCGCCTCCGCCGCATCAAACACATCAGACCCAACACCCACATCAAGCGCATCAGTCGCATCAACAACACCAACAACAACCGCAGCCGC
>JAPEVF010000362.1:0-44753 GCA_029747585.1 Pleurotus djamor | reverse complement strand
CAACATATGACGTCGCCGCCATTTTGACATCCAGTACACAACTGTCGAAGATTAGCATTGCCCTCCCAAATATCGCGGCCACTCACAGAGCTCTTATGAACCTCCTTTGGAGGGTCGAGCATGTAAGGACGCATACTCGCTTTCTGCAGGGATGCTTTCTTCGCAGCGACAGACGCGGTCTTCTGTACCTTGGATGAAGCGGCCGTCAAAGTGGCGGTCGATGGTGCTTTCCTAGGTGCAGTGCCGTCCACGGATTTCGACGCAGTTTGCTTGGTCCTTGCCATGGTGTCAGAGAGGAATGGGTGGCACCGGAAGGTTTTAGCCGACACGCGCATTTTATAACCAAGTTCCCTGAACGACACGGTCACGTGACTTTTTCCAACGACAAAAAAAAAGGTGTGGGGCATGATCGAAGCGACACGTCCTTGCAAGGGGTCAAATAGTTTTGTGGTGGTATGTAGGGCTGTGGGGGCGGTGTGTAAAGTAATGTCTAGTGCTCAAGCAATGAAGGATAACTGTGGCTAAAGCACCTGATGACTTCACGCGCGAGACTCGGGCCCAGCCAACGCACGATCCATCATCCTGTGGTTTCATAAATAGAGAAGCTAATCTACGGCATGCGGGAAAAAGAGGTGGGAAAAGGAGCCATGAAAAGCTACACGAAAAGAACGTCAGTACAATATCAGATACCGAGAAGTTGCATACCTTCAAAGACCAGGGGTAAGGCCGCCACAGGACATAGGTGTAACACACGTGCACGACGAAGCGCAGGACTACGGAGGAAGTGAATAGTATCAGCGAGGATGAAGTACACACAACAGGGACACGGGCTCACCAAAGTAACATAGCACCGGACTACGGAACGTCAATTGACGAACGGAAGACTTCTGCTTGTGAAACAGTGAGCCCACGGCGACGCGTAGTAACAGTCGAGACTTACGAGTTTGGGTATACTGGGGGCGTGGGTACGATAGAACACGCCCGAGGGCAGGGAGGAGGGACACGTTGACTCCGATGAAGGACTGTGTAGGGGGGCAGAAATTAGGTCAAAGGCGAGTGGGGGCGAGTGGGATACGGAAGGGACCAACGACGTTGTTGTTCATGGGGGCATTGGTTAAGGAAAGCACGCCCGAAGGCAGGGAGAAGCCAGAGGAAAGGTATGTTTCGAGTCATCATCTTGCTCTTGAGTTCCTTCCGATGACTGGTACTTGCGACAGAACTGAATCTGACGCGTTCCCGGCAGAGACCCATGCGAAAAGTCTCTGGAGACGAGTTTGGCCGTATGCCAGCTCGTCCCGTACGGTGCTTTCCAAGGGGTCGAACGAACGCGAATGTCGTCGACCAACCAAACTGCAACGTGATGCAGCCGGTTCGCTACCAAGGAAAGCACCCACTGGAGGCCCCAAGCAAGGAGTTGGGGCGAAGAAAAAAACATGGTCTGCGGCCACGCACCTTTTATCAGTTCTGTCTTTGGCATCACGTGTCCGTAATTGGTGCCGAACACAGCCATCGGTCCGTGAGTCACCGTTGTTCGATCACTGCAACATGACGTCACAATGGTTCGTTTTCTGGCGCTGCCTGTTTCTCAAAATCCCAATGCATGCATTAGTGTTCAAGACGGACCCTCCCGCCTAAGTATACCTGAAAAACACAAGGGTTTGGTGAGTTAGGACTTCATTGTGCATTTTGAGACTGTACTCACCTTGCTTTGAAAGCTCAGGAAAACTTGCCGACGACCTTGCATCCACCCAACCCCATCTGCCTAGACCCCGAGCCTAGGCATGGATTTGGAAGGAGTGAATCCCGTATGTCGTACCCTCAATAGTCATGCTCACCACGAACACTTGTTTCCTCCCCATCAGATCCTTTGTCGCCGTCAGAGGGCCGTCTTTGCAACGTTGGGGGTAGATCTCAGAGGGCTCGTGCCTAAGATCCCAATGGAGCTGATATGAATGCTAAAGTGCTGCGTGATGAAAACGGATGGCTCACCACGAAAACCGGTAATTGCTCAAGTGTTCAGTTTTCCGCGGAAAGCTCAGGATTAGATCTTGTACGAAGTATGTGAGTGCTTTCAGTGGTGATACCTGACGTGGAACTTATTGATTCATGTTTTCTGGTTTCCCCCCCCTGGCGTGTAGATGAGTTGCTTGATTCGTGGCTCGAACCTTGTGCGTTCGAACGAAAGTGTGTGTGGCCGTGAAGGTACGTCGTAACTTGCGTCCGTTCCCATTCTGCCTGAATATAGGCAAGAACGTCGCTGAATTCGAGCTGATCAAGAGACTTGGTAATCGTCATCTGAGCGATGAACTCCCATTCCTTGGGTAAGGCAGTGAGGGTGATGAGAGCGAGGAGGGAGGATGGAATGACGAGTTTAAGTTTCTCGAGGTGTTGAACGGCGGTGCGAAACTTCTCAAGGACTGGAGTAGGGTTCTCAGTCGATTTGATGCGGAGGTTGAGAAGCGTCTGGAGCCACTGATAGGCGGCGGAGACAGTTGTAGAGGAGAAAGCAGTCTTCAAGGTATCCCAAGTTTCCTTGGAAGTATCCTTGATGTGACGCTGGAGATTCTCAGAGACGGTGAGAGCGATGATGCCAAGAGCCATTTGGTCCTTCTCCAGCCACTGATTGACTTCAGAGGCATTGCCGGGCGTGGCAGGGTTGTCACCCCGAGCAGGAGTGGCGGCAATAGGAGAGGGTTTGGTGATAGTGCCGTTAACGTAGAGCCAAACTCCTTTAGCACGAAGGAGATGAGTCATCTTCTCAGACCAGGTCTGCCAGTTGGTCCCAGTAAGGGTACCAGTGATAGCACGGAGACCAGAGGTGTCGAGAGAAGACATGATAGAGATCTGGGGGTAAAATAACAAGTTCGTCAGCACAAAAGTTAACTGAAAGTGCAAGAAAATGAAACCCCTGACTCCCCCTGTCGAGTCGCAGTTAAGCGCATCGACGGGCAGGTAAATGGTAGCTTAGTCCCCAAGTACTCAGGGGACATAGAGTCTCCCTTTTCCTAGAGCGACCAGCGGGGCCCATAACCTGTTGAGCAGCAGGATAGCTACAAGCCATAAAGGCGAGCACTGCGCTAGGCGAGAGACCAAGCTATTCACCTGAGGTTGTATAGCACACGAGTAGTAGGTAGAACGAGTGTTTGATATTCCCTAGATACATACAGGCTTTATATACTACGAGTGACTACTAAATATGGACTAAGGAATGTGTGAGGTGTCGAACTAGACACCATGTGAAGTGTCGCACTAAGCAACATGAAACCATGCGTGACGTCGACCTAGAACTAGTGTGTCGACGTGGCGATTGAGAGGTGCATGCGCAACACACTATGAAGATGTTTACTTACCTGGTCTAGGTGTAGGGCCTCTGGTTCACTTGTCCTGCCTGACCTTGCACGTTCGATACTCGGTGGCTTTGATCTTACCATCATCAGCTCTAGCGTACCTCATCTGTCATAGGAAAGTAGTGTCCTGGTTGGCAAAATGTGGATATGGTTGGTTGCATACAAACTGGACGATGAGCAACACAAGAGACGCCAAAAGACTAACATTCACTCAACAGAAACTTGACCTTGATGACCGTGAACGAACGTGATTGCTCATCGACGTGTAATCAGTGGTGCAAATGGGTTCGTCAGCTTTCGTGCAGGTCATGTTGGAGGATGGTGCGGACATGAAAGGCGTTCGGAAGGAAATCGATGCGGAGGTTGATCCGAACGTGGAAACTCGCTCTTCGCTTGGATTCGTCGACGTCGACGACAAAGTGGCGTCCAAGACGGGGAGGAAGGGTCGGGCCACTGTATCATGCGGAAAATTGATGTGGGTGGTTACCATCCTGGAGCACCAGTGTCCTTTGCACATCTTATGAGCAATATACCGACTATTCTCATATGACCAGGGATGGCGACAAGCATTTGGGTGAAAGGAAACAAAATGTGTTGCATATGGGACGGCATGGAGGTCTGGTTCGATGCGTGTGAGGCTGGACGCGCCGGCGCGTNAAAACGACGTGTGTGACGAGGAAGGCAAAAAGCTTAAAGTTGACTCACCACCGTACCCACCATCCATCGTCTACAAGGGTCGCCAAATACGATTACTACGCGAAAGATGGCGTTGCATGCTCAATTATCCTTGGTTCCTGTTAGCCATTCTCTGAACGTTGATCTAGAAGCAGCTTTAACGGTAAGATGACGTCGCGGAGCCCGTATCGTATACCGCTGATCTTGATGCATTCAGGTGACATTGTCGGACGCAACGTTGAACGAGGATGTCGAGATGAAAGACGAAGAGGAGAATATGGCTATGGAGGTTGATGAGAAGGTAGAGATGCCGGGTCATTATATGGCTTGGAGCGAATCCAGCGACTGATACGTCGCATCTGCAGGACACATTGATCGTTGATGTGGAGATGAAAGACTACAAGGACGACTTGGAAAAGAAGAAGATGGAGGTCGTGTACACGCACTGCGTCGTCACCGACAAGGAGGAGGAGGGGAAGACGGTGTTGAGCGCGTGTGCACATACCATGTGAGGGATGGAAATTGCGGGCGTGGTGGGAAAGTAAGTGGTTTGCTTGGGCCCGTGTTTGAGACTGACCGGTGCCGTAGGGACGCGTTGAATAGATTATGTGTTGCGATTCATGAGAAAGGCGATGCGTCTAGGCTGGTCAAAACAAGGAAGGTTTCCGTGGTGTCGGTCGCTTTCAAGTCGGACGTGCAAAGCGACGTTGAAGTCATCGCACGTACTTCCAACGACAGCTGGATGAATTAGGTTAGTGGCGAGACCTTTTTCTTCTATTTCAGTAGCGAGCTAATCGTTCTCTAAGCCGCTCAATGGTAATATATTCTTGATAGAATCACGGAAGATGCTGTGTACATTGATCTACTGAGGAATAGACGGGCTTTCGTGGTATAGCTGCTTAAACGAGGATGTAAGTGGCCAGGGATATCCAGGAACTTGCCAAGATCCATGCATGTGGGCCACCCTCTTGGCCAATGTCTTGACTGTTTCATAGTGATTCATATCATTTCCCATCAAAACATAGTTCCCTGAAAACCCTGACGTACCTGACGCTATGAATCACTGGGAATCATAGTGATTTCATAGCAGTTCACAGCAATTCATAGCGATTCATAGCAAAATCATAGACATTCACACCTATTCATACCTATTCACAGTGAACCACAGTGAATCACTATGGTTCACTGTAAATCATCGTGAAATTGGACTATTTTCATACTTCTGTCCGAAGAGAACCGTCATACTTTCTGTCCTTCTCATAGATTGATCTTCAGCTGGTCTTTTTGCCTCTCTTGACTTCCCGCCCTCAGCATCCGTTGTCATCGACTTCGCAGACTGGTCTGAGGAGGGTGTAGACCTCCCACATCAGTAAATTCGTGAAGCCGCGGTGACCACTGGTGGCGACTATCAACACGTGAACCGTATGCAATGCATTACCAGAGGTGGTCGACGCTTCCGTCGGCGTTGTCCTCTCCGACCAGCATTCTCCCTTTTGTTCATCCCTATGTCTCACTACGCCCCCGACCCAGGGTTTAGAATGTTCCCATCCTTATTGTACTCTCCATATCATTTCGTTCCTTGCTTTATCATGCGTTCCCTTGCTGGGCCACGCGGGGAGGCCTGACTTGGCCCGTGGAATTGCGTGGTCCATTGAACTTGAGAATCTGTAATTGACCGTGCGAAATATGGGACTTACAGTCGCTCTGGCTCATCACTTGTGACCCTTCTAGA
Source organism: Pleurotus djamor (assembly GCA_029747585.1). Classification (NCBI taxonomy): domain Eukaryota; kingdom Fungi; phylum Basidiomycota; class Agaricomycetes; order Agaricales; family Pleurotaceae; genus Pleurotus; species Pleurotus djamor. The sequence goes on along the minus strand of JAPEVF010000362.1, from coordinate 38,999 downwards.
AACTGGGGCATGGCCGATTAAGCTCTGAAACTTGGAATGGGATACGAGGAACATGATAACTATCTTCTGCATACTTCAAAAGACAGCCATGATGTGTGCTGACTCCTGGGCATTTTGTAGTCACTATCCGTGATCAGTACTTCAGTATTGACCGTGAGAAAGATGATTGCGTTCAAGCTTTATGTAAGCCCTCGGAAAGTCCTTCGAAAGTCGCTTGGTCAATGGGTCTCTTCGCAGTTTCATCATCGTCACATCGTGTCAAGCAGTAAATCGATCTCGTCATTCATACAGTCAAGCATCAGATACAAGTACAGTACTACAGTACGTCACATCACCCCAGACTCAGATCAAATCTGAACCACCTCCTCCCCGGAGCCCCAGGAAACATCAGACATGCAGTCTTCATCGCTTGAAACACCCTCGGCTAGTTCTTCGAGGTCCACATTGCTATCCTCGACCTCAGCCCAATCAAAGTTAGCTTCCTTGCCTCGACCAAAGGTGACACCCTTCCTAAGATCACGGATCACTTTCGCCGCGGTGGCGGGAACAGGCCTTTTCTTGAAACGAAGAGCTTCATGGAGATTATCGGCGGCGGCGAGCGCAACATAGCGCATGTGACGTAGTTCTCGTTTGGCCCTCCATAGCTTCTCGCGCATTCTCAACACCATTTCCCGCCTCGCACTTAGCTCAGCCTCGACCCCGACGGAGTGAAGCCTCTCTTCCACTAAGGCTCTGGCGGTGGGCGCTGATTCATCGTCTTTCACTACCAGTCACATCAACTGAGGCCAAATCAGCACACTGTGCTAAGAAACATACCTTGATTGAGACGATCACGAGCATCTGCTTCGGTAAGTATCTCCTTACGAAGCTCCTTTCCCTCGTCCGTAGCTAACCATTCCTTCGCCACTGTGCGAGCGTTGACCTTGTAAAATCTAGGAGGCCAGGCGTTAGGGTACAGTGGGTATGTGGGCGCGCGATTTTCTTTGTTGGAATCGGAGTTGGGCATTGTGTGAGTGCAAAGGCAGCGGCTAGTTGATTGGGACGCGTTTGAAGGGGGTTGGGAGGTTACTTCGGACGCGTCTCTTGGACACATCTGGGAGGCATTTATACGGTCATCGACACCCTGGCAATACCTTAATGTCTTTGATTATTGTGATCTGACATCTTGTGTGTTTCCCTGAATGTTTTGATTGGTGCCTAATCCTACAAAGAATCATACCCTAGCGCTGCCTCATCCGGCTCATCCAGCCCCGAATCCAAATCCGACTCCATGCCTTCCGAGCCACTCTGCCCAATGTCCAAGTTGTCATCGTCACTATCAATGTTTGCAACACTGGAGGTACTGGACCAGTCACTTTCCTCCTCCTCATCGTCGATATTGGTATCGCTTTTTGGCGTGCTGCTTGAGCGTGACTCGGAGTCGGTTTCTCCGTAGTTGTACGTGGGTTCATCCATAATATCACCGCTTTCTTCCAATGTGTCCACTTCTTTCACCTTGAAGTGTCCCACTCCACCTCCTCGGTGACGCATGTACATGTCGCGGTCTGCAAATCTGTGGGAGACATCAAGTTAAAGGTAATTTTGGCAATGCTAGGTGGATTACTTACATATTCACATAATAGAATTGATAATCATCCTCCTCGATGTTATCGTCATCCGGCCATTTGTATTCGCGACTAAGTATGTCCCCATGGAAGGTTTGCCGTGCGAGAGATTTCCCAAGTGTATCTTCGGATGGGCCAAATGCAAATGCAGGGATGACATGACACGCCCGTATAACGTCGTCGGGATTCAGAAATCCCATAGCGTCAGGACCATCGAGAAAGGCTAAACGGGGCAGATTCTTCGCCGTGCCAGCACGGTCAATCCTGAACCATCTCACCCATAAGACATCATAGGAGGTAGTTGTTGCTGGTGGTGTGAGTAGCGTGACGTTGACGTGAAAGATCCCCAAAACATGTGCATATGAGAACGGGTAATCGTTGCTTGTGTTGAGAAAGGTCTGCTTAAGGGTCATGATGTCTGGTCGGGAGCGTGGAGTGATGATGTCTCGTTCCAGTCGTAGGTCATATGTAGTATAGTTGACGGACATGGTGCGGTGGCTGTATAAGCGTTAGTGATGCCCAAGGTCAGGCCCAAAGCCTGAAGCCCGACCCAGCCTGCATGTCAGAGCCCGACCCAAGCCCGGCCTTTCGGTGGGCTTAGTTAGGCTCAGGGCTGGACTTGAACATTTGAAAGCCCGAGGCCCAGCCCAGCTACCCGGGCTTTGTAGGTTAGACTCCGAATATGGCAATTGCCGAGCGTCTATACAGTACCAGATCATTGGTTGATGATCACCAAAACCAGTCAAGACGATTTCCACGATCAAAACGGATATACCCCCAAAGCGATGTCGAAGGCGCCGGCTACAGCTCCCACACAACGCTCTGCTCGCACACGCGTACCTGCGGCTCGTCTAATCGACCCCGATAATGTTGGCGAGCAAGAGCTTCCATCCCACCGAAATGCAGTTGAGCTTCGACAGCAACAAGCCTCTGAGAATCCCATCGCAGCATCCAAACGACGCACCATCGAGATCTCAGATGACTCGGATGACCCTGGAGCTTTAAACAAGAGTACGTCGTATCTTTCTGCGCTTAGTCCTCCCCTCACCAATCTCAGGATCGCGCACGGTATCTCGAATCACGTCCAGCCCACCCCCAATCCCACCAGCCAGCTCCCCTTCTCCCAATCCAACTATTGAAGCAGGTCCATCGGTACCGCGCGCTGCAAGAACAATGCCCACGATCAATATGGACGAAACCGGTTCGGATGGATTCCTGAAAGATGTTCAAGTGCAAAAGATCCAGGACGATTCACCAAACCGACGCGACGAAGCATCTCTGGACATCAAAGAGTTCTTTTCCGACGCGTATAACATTGATTCAAAGCGTCGGAGAGATTGTAAGAAATGCAAGCGGTAAGCATTATCAATCCCCTTGATCGCATTCCTCTCATTCACTCTTATTCACCCGGCTCATAGGCAAGGAAATAGTCAGTATGTGTTCGCTGCAGATGTGTCAACTCTTCGCAGGCACCTAGAAGCCTACCACAGGGTATGTTATTCGTTCCGAGTCTGTCTGCAAGAGACTCAAAGTAATCACCAATCTATAGGGCTTGTATCTGGAATGGTGTCAGGCGAACAAATTTGTCTCAAAGCTCCCAAAGGACCGTGCCCACGCAAAGAAGGCGGCGCAACAGTCAACATCTCAACAGCTTCTCACCAGCCACTTGGTCGTTAACCCCGACACCCCAATCACATACTCCGAGTCGACGTTCCGGGAGGCCGCGCTTGGGTGGTTAGTTCAGACTAACCAGGTATGTGACTATACTCCGTATCGAAGAATGATATATGTATTCATTCTCTTTCAGCCGATTCAAGCTTTCGATCATCCAGCCTTTCAAAATATGATCAACATCGCAGCTCGCGCGACAAATGGTGTCAAGCTCCCTACGCGCAACGGCACACGTTCCGCCCTCATCACCATGTTCAAGTTGAAGCTCACATTGCTGCGAAAGCGTTTAATGGTACGTAGGTTTATTACTTGTGATATGATGGGTAACTGATCAGGTCTAGAGCGGTGCGGTGAAAGGGAAGGTCAGCGCAACATGTGATGGCTGGCAAGCATCAAACGTTGACGCATATTTTGCTGTCACGGCACATTGGGTTGAGGAGCACCATCCGGGGGTGTGGGCCCTCGAAATGGCACTGATCGGGTTTACGCAGATTAACAACTCCCATAACGGTCTCCGTTTGGGACAAGTTCTCTACAAGATTGCCGAGCGCGTTGGGATTCAATCAAAGGTTCGTCTCTCTTTACTGTCTTACGTGTGCTACTAACGATCCACATAGATGGGTCATATTACATGCGATAATGCATCGAACAACTCAACGATGCTGAAGACCTTCGAGGACCTGATGACCACAAACAAATACTCATTTGATCGTGAGACTCAGCACATCCGGTGAGTGTCTTGTTGGATCCCGTACTACCGTCTAACATCTAGTAGTTGTATGGCTCATGTCATCAACCTTGCTACGCAGGCGTTCATCGGGACTTATAGCAAGTCGAAGTACTATGATCCTGCGTCACCCAACGATGACCTCTTCACTTCATGGGAGGTTGAAGTCGAGGGAGAGGGTGGACAGATGACGAAAAAGGTGGAGCGGGATGAAGTGGGATTAATCCGGACGATCTCAGTCAAAGTACGCATGCTTTCTCATTGATATCAAGACAACGCATGTGACTCATGCCTTACTAGGAGCATTCATCATCGCCGCGAAAGGAGCTTTTCATTGAGCTTCAACGGCGCCACCAACTCTCACCACTACATCTCAAGGGTGACATGCCTGTCCGATGGTCATCAACTTACGCAATGCTTGATCGTGCTGAGTCACTGAAAGAGGTTCGTAATCCACACGAGTATTACACCTTATTTGTAGGTCTGATCTCTACTCAGGTCGTTGATTTGTTTATCTATGAACTTGGCCTTCGTGAACCGGACCTGAAAAAACGACCGAAGATCGATCGCCTCAAGTTGAACAAGGAAGAGTGGGACCGTGTTGCCCTCTGCATTAACATTCTCAGCGTATGTATTTCCCATGTCTTATAACTCGTCTGGCTTACAACGCCTCCCTCCAAGGCTGCCGATAAATCCCAACAGGCATTCTCCTCCGATCAGGAGTCTACACTCTCCCTCGCCCTTCCTGCACTCGAGGCCCTTCACAAAGCCTGGTCTAGCCGGATCGATCGTTCAAAATATGCAAGCTTCAGTGCTGCCCTTCAAGCTGGTGTTGATAAGATCGTTGAATATTATAACCGAACGGCGGATACTGATGCATACAATGTGACGATGTGTATGTATCACTTTACCTCTACATTTTACTCTTCAAGTTCTCATTTTGATGTAGTCCTTGATCCTGAATCGAAGGGGAGGTATATGCGGAAGAACTGGGGTGAGGAATTGTATAAACAGGCGTTGGACCGCCTTGAAACTCTGGTGAGCTTACACGATTCCACCTTCTCTTTTTATACTAACGAACAAACTTTGATCAGTACGCTGAGTACTACGCTCGTCACACCACAGCTGGAGCCTTGTCTCAACCATCCGATCGTCCACATGCCCATCCACCCCATCATGGGCGGAGGCGATCGCGCATGCTCTCTGATGATGAGAGCTCCAACGAGGAGTCCAGTGTGCGAGACAATAGTGCTGCTGCCCAAGACCCCAGCAAGCCCTGGCTCTTATCATTCAACAAATACATGCGGGCAACTGACTCTCTTGGTGGCTCGACTTTGGTTCGATGGTGGGGGGTGAGTTTCTATCTTACTTATTGTGTTCTTTGATTTACTCGTTTATCAGCTCAACGCTGAACGTCTCCCTGTCTGGGCAGCAATCGCACGCGACTATCTACCAATAATGGCATCTTCGGTATCCAGTGAGCGTGCATTTTCAGCGGCTGGAATAACCCTCTCCAAACGACGCAACCGACTGAAAGCGGACATCGTTGAAGCTCTTCAATTCCTCAAATGGGATACTTCACGCCGTAAATTCTTTCCCTCAGATCCCGTTGTCTCATCCGAGCTAAAAGGTGGCGTAGAGGATCACCTTGTATCTGATTTATTTGAGGACCCAGACTGCGTAGTATATGGTGCTGCCGATGATATAGAAGATGTACTTGTAACTGCTTTAGATAGTTGACTAGTACTGAAATTTGTAGACCTTAGGGAAGACCTTTTTGTCCCCAACAAGTGTTTCGAAGTTTTTTTTGAGTGTGGGAATGTCTACCTGACCGTGTGAAATTACTTTTGTTATAATTTTCGTCCACTTATCACTAATTCTACTGGGTCAAGCAGGTCAGCCTCTCATTAACCCTTCAAGCTGTAGATGTGGCACCTATAATAGAGCTTATTTGCAAGTTTCTGGACCTTAGAACACAGAGCCTCATAGCTTTTTCAGCGCATCAAGTGTGGAACAGGTTTCTTACTGTGAGAATCATCTCTTGACTGTGGGAATCCGCCCCTAATTAAGTACCAATGAGCCCGGGCTTGAGCCCAAGCCCAGCCTGTGCCCGACCCAAGCCTCCTCACCGGGTCAGGCTCTCTGTTTTGGTAAGCCCAAGCCCATCAAGCCTGGCCCAAGCCCGAGGCTTTTGAGCCTGGCCCGGCCCGTGCATCACTAATAAGCGTTCGTTATTGATGGCAAACTGCGGGGTCTTCTCATAGTGCGATGCTTCCGAAGCGGAATCTAAGACAACCTCATTGGGGTGGAGGATACGACCGAATAGATGGCTTCTGAGCTTTGGGATGAAGTCCTGTAATTATGTAAGACACCGATCCAGGGGCCCTAAGGGGGCGACGATAGGGGCGGACTAATTGGCAGCAGCGACAGAGGAGCTGCGCTGTGCCCACCAGCATGTCCTAGTCCGACTTGAGGAGGACGAATGCCGAAGCGAATACCGGAGCGAATGGCGTTCGGTGAGGCGAATCCCGGACGAGGCGAATGGCGTTCAAGAGCGACGAATCCCGGACATAGTCTCAGGGAAGAGAGAGAGTGAACGGCGTTCGTAGAGGTGGGATTCGGAGAGGGATGCCAATCCCGGAGGACGAATGGCGTTCGAACAGCGATCGAATGGCGTTCGAATGGCGTTCGAAGCCCAGAGGGTGATGCGGTGAAATAACCTAATATTCAAGCTGAGGAACTATAGACAACTATCTGCGACTATATATACTGAATACCATGAGGAACCCATGAGGCAGATAGGTGTCTAACTATGGAAGCTGAATGATAGGGGAAATGTTTGGTGAGTAGTACGAACCAAACAACCAATGGTCTGTGCACGAACCCCGGAGGTTTCGGCGTTCGGACAGGGGTCAGGGGCTGCGGAGCGGCGCGTGACAAATTAGCATCAGTCACTGAGAACGGTGGTCACACAAGGGTGAAGTCCTCTGACCGTAAATGCACCGTCCTCTGAGTTATCCCCAACTAGGGCATATAGATCTCGAGAATCGTTCTGTGATTTAGCGATGATATGGTGTTCGTCTGGGATATACAATGGGGACGAATGAAGCATAGAGACCTCAAACTGCGATAAATCTCGATGGCGTTTGGTTAGTGACCGTTTTGTGGTTGAGACGGGAGGGCGACCTTTGAGGCGGTGTAGATTGTTGGCTACATGATGTTCAAGGCGCATGCGAGCTTCGTGTTTGGACATCTGTCGAGCAGCGCGCTTCTTGTTGGTTCGGATGTAAAAAACCTTTAAAAAACGGTGTTGAAGTTCTCCCTGAGATGGAGTTAGTGTAAGTCACGATGTATTCTAAATAAGTCACGTCTACTGACCATCTGGGTGGAGTAAGAGTCGGTTGTACCAAAATGCTGAATGGCTGAGGTGTAATCACCCATTGAATGAAATTTGTACGTCTTCATATTGAACTTCTTGACCTTCGGCCCTATGGTGGTGGCATCATCCCCCTTCTTCTTCTTTGCAGGCTGCTTCGTGCGTTTTCCACTAGCCATTGATACGGCGCCCTTGGTCTTGCGACGCCGATTTCTAGCAGCCTCTTCCGAAGGAAGTTCAGTGGTATTGTAATGATTGCAGAGTCCATTTTCGAAACGGCGGAGTTGTCGACCAATTTCCTGTGTAGCATGGTCCAAGGCAGCAAGTGTCTCCTCGGTATGGAGTCGTAGCTTGGCAAGTACATGCCATTCAGCGAACGTGTATAGAAGGCGCTGGATCTCGTCATCGTGTCCTTCATCATCGAGTAAGCCTTCAAATACAGGTAAGGAACACTGCGTCAATTGAACAATTGAGCCATTTGAAGTTGTGATTGATCAGTGGTTTGACTGTTACCTGGAGTAGATCCTCAAAGTCTCGTGCAGCCAACTTCTTCATGGCTGACGCATTATTTGAGAATCTTCTGATGGTAGATTCACCGAAGAGTGGTACCGAGCGATACCTGAACGCAATGTGTTATAACAGTGAAGCAAGTGAGTGGAATTGTGAGACGCACGATTCGTTTAGCCGTTGAATAGAATCGCCGCCTTGAGCATGGAGTATCCGGAGCAAGTGTACAAACAACGACTTCCATGTACCAAGCTCAATTTCATGCATGAGGTCCGGTACAAATAATGAGAAGTAGTCACCCCCGAACTGAGCTAACTGCTTAGAAAAGACGTTCTAAATGAAGTGAACGGGTGTTCTGAGATTGGACTAGAATAGATATACTTACTTGTGTGGGTATTTCTGACCGAGAGCGCAGGGACATGTCGATGAGTTTATTACCCAAAGCAACACCTTTGAGGTATATTCCATCACGGGCTTGATTGACCCGTTGCTGTCGTTCACTGTCATCGGTACGCGCCTTGGTATGTCGTCGCCTTTCATCTATTTTAGTCCCAAGTTCTGGAATTTGATCCTTTGTCACAAGGCAGCGAGGACACGGACAGGTTCCTAGGTTGCGTATCGTGGCGAGGAGGGCTCTGTTCAAACAGACTTAACACATTTTCGGGGGGAGAAGGAGGACAGTGGTACTTCTCTGGATAATCGGCCGAGTATGTGAAAAGACGTGGATAGAAACGTCGCTGAACACCATTCGGGCATGTTATTACAATTCCATGCTTGTAGGCACGAAGAAAATCGTCGTCAAAAATATGTAGCAGAGCTGCATGCATAAGCTCTCTTCGAGCATGCGTCAGGAGATGTGTGGATGGCCCTTCGCCGGTAAGTGCAGTGACGAACTCGAAAAAANGAATCTGGAAGCTATTGCGTGGAGGTTAGATATAGCGCTGACATAACCCGACAAATCTGACAACCTTGGGGAGATATGCAAGATGATGGCAAGCACCAGCGCGAGGCTTTGCACGAAGTGCCTTCAACTGGTTTCCAATAAAGAGATACATTGGCCAAGCCGACGCGGTCCCAAATAATGCGAGGTGTGTCGAGTCGGAGTACACCATCAATGCAGCCACAACTTTCTCTAGAGTGCAGCCAGGCTCTCCTGGAGAACGTTGAAGGTCGATGTGGGCGTCCAGCATTGCGTCTGATGTGAAAATCTCGCTGTACATTCGCGATTTCGGAGAACTGTTATCAGAGGGATGTACACCAGGTGTTTGATGAAATTCCTTGAATGGTGTATAATGGAAGTGGTGGCTTTTGGGGTCAGAAAAGATCTCCTTGACCATATCAACAAGCGATCGGTGCAACAGACCATCAACCGTAAAGTGGGGGACATCGTCCATTGATGGATGCAGCTTCCCATCAGGTACGGGAACCCGAATCGACGATTCATTCCACGGTGCGGCTTTTAGTGGTGTTGAAAAAGTAACCGGATCCACTGCTTCTGGGCTGTTAGAACGACTCGGAGCCTGTCCAGAGGGTGCAGTGATGTCCGGCCTTTCTGGACTGCTGTTGATATATTCATCTATCCGGCGAATCTCAGCATCGTACCCTTGGGCAAGTTGATGAACATCTGCTTGGTCGACATCCGAAGAGTCAAATATGTGGAGAAGCCGCTTAAACTCAGTCTCTGACTTGTGGTTGCTACCCGTCCATTGCCATTTCAGAAGCTCGAAGGTGGTGCGATTGCTGAAAGGGTGCCATGGATTAGGTGGAGATTTTACTTGAGTGTCTACGTCTTCGGCCGCGCTGTGTTGTTCAGGAGCAGCGATCGGAAGTGTTGAAGGAAGTACTGATGGTGGAGAAGGTAGCGGAGACGTGGGATCATGGGTAGGTTTCGTTGGATATTCACGAAAAATTCCATATTGATTAGGAGGTGTACAGAAAGCTGATTCAAACGGATCCAGAGGGGTGGAATCACTAGACGACGGAGATGGCGATGGGACTGAGCCAGTAGATTGCTCAGCAGCAGTTCTGGGAGCAGGATGCGATGCATGCCGTTGTTGAAGTATCTTCCAAGTAGGACGGCGCATGCGTGGACCCAAGAACGGAGCATCGACACCCTGTATTGTAAGGAAATCAAAGATCAGTATGGATATTTCAAGTATCTCAAGGATGGGGCACAGAGGGGGAACGCACATCGGCCGCGTCATCACCCACCGCCAGATCATGCTCCAAAATGTCAATGTCATCAACATTCATAGCTCCTCCAGCTGTAGCTCTTTCATGGTCTTGAACTATTGGAGCTGGCACACTTGCTTCACCGAGTTGAGCTGGTGATGCTGCCCTGCGCCTCTTTTTCGCATCTTCCGCAGCCTCCTCTCTGGCTCGTTTCAAAGCATGGTATCGTTCTCGTGCATTGAGGAGGCGTACATCTGCGGGATGGTGGGATACACACGAGGCTAAATGAATTTTGAGATTGTGAGGAGACTCGGCATTGAATTTGCATTGTGGACATGTATACATTGAGGAGAGGCTGAAGAGTTGAGACGGACAAAGAAGAGAACCGTGACAGCGCAACACCCGTAGCTGACTAATGGCTAGATTACATCATTCCAACATCTCCCTCCCCGCTGAAGATAACAGCACGAAATCGTTCAGCATGATTCCGACTTGACGTTGCAAGAGTTGGCCGGGGAGGGGTGACGGGGTGCCAGATATTATCTGGAGACTCGTCTGGGTCTATGGATGCATCAGGATCAAGCTGTACAATACAATAAGGCTGAGGATTAATAGAACATGTTAGTTGACTTCGTACCGACAGCGCGCTTGCCCACTCCATGAGGCGGTTTGACTACGTGCTATCTCAGGGCAGTACATAGAGTGGAAGTGCAAAGGACTCACTTTAGCTGCATTATGTTCGATACGAGCTACACGAGAGACAAGTCTAACGACAGATTCTCTCGCATCTATCTCAAAATAAGGGTTTGGTTCGATGGGAAGATCAACCAACCAAGCCGGCTCTTCGCGACAAGAATCTTCGATGTATTCGTCAACTATAAATGAAGGTGAAGAACAGTGATTGGGAGGGATTCCGATATCTTTGCGTACCCATGCCTTAGCCAACAACAGACGCGATTGGCGAGGCTTGCCGAAGAGATCAGATACGATGCAAACAAGGAAGAAGCTAATTGATACACATACCTGGTTCAAAACGTGCCAATATCCAACGAGAACTTGTCTGGGGGTAATGTCTTCAACATCGTCAAAAACAAGTGGGCGGTGTAACAAGAAGTCTTGATAAGGGTTTCGAACACTCTGTAGTCACCGATATCAGTTACATGTGGCGAGAAAAAGGTAGGGCATACCGGGTAACGAAAGCGGAAAGTGGGAGACGCAGGCGGCGACTATACACTTTGAGAATCAAGGCCGCATGCGACATGAGATTGACAGTGCTAACCTCAATATTGCGGCTACCAGGTGACGGTGAGTCTGGCATTGGAATACCGTCGAAGCGGACACGATCAGGGTCCTTGGAACAAAGGTTATAGACGCGGACGGCAAGGGGGAAATCAATAGGCACGTACGTCAAGGGGACCAATGGGCTCTCTCAACCCAATGGCTTGATCGTCAAACAGATACATCAAGGCCTTTAACCGAGAAGACGTGTAAGTCCAAGCAAGTACTCGGGGAAAAGGCTAAGTCACGAAGGACATGGACAAGGCGCACGGTTGGAACCGAGACATTTGCCTTGTAAGCCCTTGCAAGAGTTTGCTGATTGTTCGACGCGATCATATGACTATGTTGAATTGAACCGTTTAAAAGGGTCTTGGTTGGCAAAATCTCATTTGAACATACCTTCATTTCGACCCCCACCATCCCAACACTCATCGCCATTCAAACCCGGTCGCCTCTGGCCAAACCTCACTAGCGCATCCATGAATCCTCACAATACACCTTCCACTTTGCCCGATCCAGCTCGAACTGCTGCAATCGAGTCACGCTTGATAGAGGAGCTGCGTCGGACAAAGAAGCGGTATGTCGTCGGTTTGGTAGGTGGTTGAACTCGATACTGAAGCAACGTGGTTATTCCAGCAAACGTTCAGATCAAGCGCCTGAACCAAATCAAGTCGATACTCCGGCGCCTGAGAATCCCAAACAAGGAACCTACAAGGGCTACGGTCGTCAGCTTGCCCGTGTCCTACACTTTTTGTCAATTCTTCAGCTTACTATTGATACCGGCCTCAAGTATGAGCTAGGAGGGCTTCCCACCAACATGAACGCAGGGCCTCCCGCCGAGTAAGCGTAGCATCTTAGAGTACACCCCATATCGGATGGCATACTGACTTCCCAACTAGCCCTAAGGAACTTCACCTCTACCGCGTCATTGAGGACTGGCAAGCCATCACTGCGAAGATTCCCGGTTTCCTCGATGAGATACTCGACATCGCGTCTGATCTTCGGCTTCGCACTGATGTCTGCCGTCAGGTATGTGAAATCCTGCGCACCTCAAACTTCTCATCCATCTGTCTTCCTGTTTTGCAACAGATCTCCAGAGGTGTAGAGTCCGTTCGCTCCGATGATTGTGCATCGCTCAAGTTAAACATCGCCTCCTTCATTCTTTTTAACCACCACGACCCGCTCATCCCACCTATAATCTCCAAGGGACCTGGTTCGAAGTTGGACCGTGGTTGGAATCATCCCGTTACTGCCAATCTCCTCTGCCCTGTCAATCTACCGGCCACCCCAGCGTACGTCCACCCATTGACTTACATCCTCTTTTCCGACACCTTCTCATGTGGTTCAAAGCACATACGACGCCATCTCCAACGGCACCATTGCTGTCACGGCCGAGTTGCTTCCGCGCTTCCTTTATCCACATGACCATGTCCACGATGCTAAGGATGTGAACAAAAACGTGCTACGTGGATATCTTATGGTTCGAGTAAGTCCTTGCTGACTTCTTTGTCCTTTCCAACCCCTTACTGGTTTCAGACGGCGAAGTTTATCTTCATTGGTCCAAGCTGCGCTACTCTGGCTCCCGGGGAGACTCAAGGTCGCAAAGGCAATGCAGCCATTGCTGGTATTCAATCAATGACCCCTCGTGCAATCGCGTACACTGCTGTTCAGGTACGTCTGTGGGTACTAATCCTATCTTTGCTCCGCGCTGACGGCTTCCCAGCTTCACTTCACTTTGTCTTCGGCTACAAAGTGGAATATCAAGATCGGGAATTTCAATTACGACCGTTTCTACTGGAACATCATCTCGCTTTTCGAGACTGATCCGGATGGCTTCGGAAAGGAGACCATTGAGTTTTACAATGTGTACGTGAACCACTGATTTTGCCATATATCTATCAATCCTCATCCTCCCTCCCCTCCTTTTCCAGTCAACTCTGGGGTGAGACTGCGCCCATGGATCCACAGGCCACTGGCACCGAAGACGGGACCACCTCCGATGTCACTGGCGGATTCGCGCAAGCTCGTGAGCAAAGCGCTGCGAAACGTTCTCGCGGAAGCGAGTAGGCATTCTCCTAGATACAATCCTTCTTATGCACCTTTTGTACTTATAGTCTTGGTATGGTTTCGAATGCATGGTGCAGATCTCCCCTTACTTGCCACTCCCAACCGAACGACATCGTCTCAAAAATATTATGAAACTCGTACGACAACTATAAACCCCGATACTGGTCGGCCGTCCTGATCGTTTCCTGCGAGACTGGTGAAGTTTAAAACCACGATATGCGTGTATCATCACTCCGTAACCCCCAAAAATTGCGACATCGGAAGCGACGATCGTAGATCGCCTAACTTGGGGTCCCATCCCGCTCATGTGAACAAGCTCGACATTGCTCGTTTTGGCAATGTTGCTCATTCTTCGCAAGACATTTGTCCCCTTACCTGTGAAATTTCACCCTTACAAGCCGCGGCGCAAGGTGGCCTCCCCTGGTCGACTCCAGCGCAATTACAGTACTTGGAATGTCTTACAAGGATTTACAAGCACACACAATTTACGCACAAAATCACTGATGCAGATGTCTGTTCCCTTTCTTCCCGGCTCTACCAAAGCATGGGTCCACCGTCTATTGACTCAATCGAGCTCCGACTAAGTGCTGTTGACGATACTGTGGGGATCTCGTTCATTGCAAATAGCAACGGTGGAAAGCGTCAATTCACCTTTCCCCATGCTAATAACTTGGACATGTTGCGTTTCAACCCCCTCTTTTCTACATTCCCCACCGAAATGTTTACCTCGGTGATCTTTGAAGTGGAGATCTTCGTCGAGTTCATGGATCTTGTCCTCGATCACCTTGTTCACCTGAGGCACCTGAAGCTGAGGACCGACCCAGAGAGCCCTTTTACCAATACCAAAGCACTCGGGAAGCTACTTCAAGACGATGGCAACGTCCCCCCACCCCTTCCTAAACTCCAGTCTCTCAGCTGCAGCTCAATCACACCCGAAGATATTGATGTGCTGAAGAGTATCATCAGCGATCGATGCAATTATGGTATCGCACTCCAAACCATATCTGTACCCAGGCATTATGAGGGGTTGGTTTCTGGTCTTGCGCAATTTGGTGTTACAGTAGACTTGATCTAGCTCTGACCCACACTGACCTCTTTTGTTATTCAATCCCTAGTATATGACCCTTGCTCATCCTTATATTTTGCATTTTTCCAACCATTTGTACTCGAGAACGTACATTAATCAGGCAGCCGGTATCGTAGGAATATGCCAAGTTGGAGCCCCGAATTCAGCAAGCTCAGTCGCAGCGGTAAATCCACTCTCATCAACGATCATCTCCTGGAATCCCTCCGAAGCATCCCTCGACACGAGCCATGATGCATCCGTGACGATCGTCGAGGTGGTCCCATCACTGTAGGTGATCAAGATCGTGCCAACCACTGCACCGCGCACGGGGACATTGTTGGTACCATTGATTGCGAAGACGTTGTAGGTAGGTTCAAGGCCGGGAATGGACCAAGCGTCAGCGGCAGCAAGACCCCTGCCACTTCCAACGACCTTGCCGTTGACAAATAGCGTATACGCGTCATCACTGATAGGTGGGTATCAGCGATCGAATTCAATGTATTGTGTTCAAAGAACCAAGATGGAAACGATGTACTCACGCGTTGATAACCGCGGTAGCACAGACAGCCCGTTTGGTACAGTCGCTAACCGTCTTACGAAACGCACGAGAGCCCAGATTTTCAGGCGAGCCCTGACGCTCGCTCGTCCAGATCCAGTTGGATTGGCTAAGGGAGAGGACGGGAGGGAGAGTTACTTGAGATGGGGTGGATTGGAAAGCAGCCGCAGTCCAAGCGCGATCGTCAAAGGTTGCCTGAGTGAATGCATCAGGAGGTGCGACTCCACGAAGCGTTTTCCAGGTTTCATCAGTGACGATGGTATCAGAGGTCCAGCCCCTTCAGGCTAAACTCCCGATACTTGTGGTTACCAATAAAAAANCATTGCCCGATACTCCTGGATGGATGGTTAACAGTTGGAAAATATCAGATTGTCGATACATTCCGCACTCAGGGAAGGATAAAGTTGACGATGTACACCCTGCATGGTCACTCAATGATACAGACACGTGTGACCTCTGAGAGAGGAGTATCGCAACGTCTAATTTATGGCCACCCAAAAGAATCGAGCGTAGAATCATTTACCATCACCCGAACACACCAGGGCATAATATCCATTTCTGACAAGATGCCACGCAAGGAATATTTTTGTACAGCCCTGACGTACCGCGGAATTATCCATGTCATCTCCATGAGGATATTTTTCAAGCATCCAGATGTATCCAAGGCTCCGCTTTTTTNGGTGCCTGACTAACGGATGGCATTGGCGACAATATCCACCTGACCTACAGATGGCATCAGCGACATTATCCACCCGATTGCGATCTAGACACTGATTTACCTCCAACTAGGATTGATCAACCCTTCCTTTCAACTAGTCACCGCATCGGTAGGGTTTCGATGGGAATATCCGCCACCGATGCTCACCCACCATACTCGGACTATCACATTGACTTTATCCACTTGTGACGATACTCACCAGCAGAGTTCAGTTCATCGCGTTGAATATCCACTTCATCACATCTTTATCCATTGCTGATACTCGCCAACAGAGGTCGGTTTATCGCGTCGACTTTATCCTCTCCATCCCTCTTTATCCATCGCTGATACTCGCCAACAGAGGTCGGTTTATCGCGTCGACTTTATCCTCTCCATCCCTCTTTATCCATCGCCGATACCCACCAGCAGAGTTCAGTTTATCGCGGCGACTTTATCCTCTCCATCCCTCTTTATCCATCGCCGATACTCACCAACAGGGTTCAGTTTATCGCGTCGACTTCATCTACTCTGCTCAAGTCCTTACTATGTTATTATCCTATGCTATCATGAAGGTTCGTCGCCCCCCCTGGCTGCATTTGCAGGCCAGCTCCCAGTAACATGGGTAATAAGGACGCCCTCTGAAAGGTTTGGACTGCTCTGGTTCCAAAGTCCCTCCATCTATCAACCATTTCCAAGGCGTAAGCTTTGTGTCCCAGATTCTCCGACCATTCCCCCACCTTCCCTTCCCAGAATTGCCGTTTCCAATGAAATGACTGGATTGTCCAAACCATCTCCTTGGTGAGAAGCTTCTTCTCTTCTTCCCAGCGATGAAAACGAGCTTGCGCGCGAAGATAATTTACACGATAAACTAGAAAGGTGTTTAGCAACGCGTAAAATATTAAGAAGTTGTACTCGTACATTCATTCATATGGGGACTCTCTTCCGTTTCAGTAGATATTCCTTGTCCTCCCAAACGCCAAAACCAAGGGAGAGCATGTGAACTCTGCCCGAACCGATTTGAGTCAACAACATCGCCGCGCATCTGAAGATCAGTCTCTCGGTTTATAGGTAACCATTTCTCAGCTTCGGTGCCGACGAGCGCCTTCAGCGCTGCCACAGATGCTGTGTAAATATCGACTTGCAAACGGGCTTTGGCGTCGTAGGCGNTTTATACCCCCCCCACGCTCGCGTGGACTGTCGCTGGGACCTGTTATTTCGAAGCACCTTTCTGAACCGTAAAGATTTCTCCCCAAGAGCCATGCGTAACTCTTTGAGGCTGTCGTATATTCTCCCTTCTTGCAGCCTGGCCTCTTCCTTAGCCAATGTATTGAAGCCGTGTCGCCCTTGGGATTCAGGTCCCATTGCTGATGGGAGCAAGACCACCATGTCCTCAGGCATGGCTTCTAAGCTGTCGTCGATGCCAGCGGAGTTGATGTATTCATCGTCATCGTCTTCGCCTTCATCATCCGACTCGGTGCCGTCGTCACCGCGGCGGCCTTCATCAACGTCGTCGGTCAGCCCTGGCAATAGATCATTAATTCTCCGCCTGAATCTCTCAATTCTTTTCTTCATTCTACCCCTTCTGTCCGCAAGGTCATTCTGCTGAGCTAAAGTCGGATTATCCCCCATGCCACGAATAAGTGATTTCAGGGACAATCTGAAACATTTTAACAGATCAGTCCGTTATACTTCTCTTGAGAATCGACGAATTTCTTACTGAGCCTCTTGGATGGCCATCCCCTCGGTTATTACCGCAGCGCCCCCGACAAGGTACCGCTTGTTACGGAGCTCCTTCAAGGAGAGTTCGAGCCGAACTGCACTTACACACGGCACTAAACAAAGATGAGATGCCAGTCAAGAAGTCACTTGGTTGCGCCTCACCGTTGGGCTCCACAACGTCAAAAACGCGCAATTTATCGCCTCTCTCAGCCACGGCTTGAGCTCCCTCTGCATCCCATTCAGTCAGTAAATTTGATTCAATTCGCGACCGGAGGTCCTCATAGGCTTCCTCCATCTCCGCACTTGTGCTCACGGCTCGTTTCCACTTCTTGACCAGGGACGTTGCTAATCGGGGTCTAGAATTAGTTGACCTAGGGTTGTCTGGGGAGCACTAACCTATTAGGGTCAATTTCTTCCAGTTCGAATCGTAGATTGCGTCATCCAAAACTTCCTGGCGGTGTCCGAGTGTCATCGCCCGTGTACTACCCGCAATTTTGTTCAGAGGAGACCACAGTGTCTCCAAGACCTCTCCGTCAGTCTGCCCAGCACCAAGAACGTAGTTGAGGCTATACTGAGCATAACACGATTCCACATGCGCGCCCAGGTGGAATTTGCCAACAGCGTACTGGATTCGACCCAGGGGCTGTTTAAGATAGGTCCCTTTCTCAAATCGCTCCTTCTGATGGATGGAGTATTGACAGTTGACGTCGTAAATGAGGGTAAACCCTGGTGGCTGATCTCCCTTCTCAACCCAGAACGATGAAAAGTATCCCATGGCTTCAGAGAAAGCGAAGTCCATGTTCCGTTGTCTGGTGACAGTTCAATGAATCACGGGGAATTGGTGGACATAGTAGAACTAATAACTCACTGTTCACCCTTTGTGAAATATACGATGGAGTGAGGAACAAAGAACGCGTGTCGAGCACACGCGATGGCGCCAATGCCAGTGCTATCAACGTGCCGGCGAGTGCGCGCTGTCTGATTGACCGCCTTGTGGTTGGCACATGTGGATCGGCTTGGTATGTCTTCTGTAGATTGAAGGTGGGCCTGGTACAACTTCGAATTGACAGTATAACTGGCACCGTCACGGAGGAAAATGTCCAGGTCCGGTCGCTTCATCTGAAGATGATCAAATTTGAAATTTCCGTCCGCGACGAGTAACGGCCTAATGAGCCAATCAGGATCGTTGGGAGTGAACGTTTGAGGTGTCAAGTTGATCCCCTCCTGAGGGCAAACCGGACACCCCAGAGCTAACGCTCCATTGGGTAGTTCGGCTTCCAAATCGAAAACACCAACTTCGGCCCGGGCAACGAGATCCCGATAACAACGAGACACGCGTTCCATTTCACGCGCTCAATCCTATGAGGAATGAGACATGTGTTTTACGGTTACAGTAAGTTGGCAGACCTGAGGAATTTGCGGATCTTCGAGGCAAGTGCGTCTGCGCAGGAGCGAGTAAAAATTAGACGAAGCTGTTTTACATTCCATGCGCTGCAAGTGGAGCTCATCCAGCAGCTCAAAGGTGAACGCGGTGGAGGGTCGTTTTACTGATGCGGGGAAAAGTTGTGCGCGGAACAACTGAGTATAACGATCTAGGCCATCAGAGCAGAGGCACCAAGCCACGCTCCGAGTGAAGATACCTGTAGTATGGACGATGGTCAGGGTTGATGTGTCTAGGAAGCAATTAGCCTGAGTATTTGTCTATCCTCGTTAAGGTAAGTCTCACCGTTACGAGGAAGGAACCCTGAATGTTCCCTGGGACACGCTCCACAATGTTCCAGATCAAGTACAAGACCCAATGCGTGAAGATCACTGGAAACAAAGTGATCCATATGCCAACGTTCAATCTGATGGAAAGGGTTGGACGCGTGGGCCTCAAGGCAGCATTCTTGGCAGAGAACGCGTCCTCCAAAACAATGTCGACACCGGTACAAAGATTGTTCCGACCGGCGGCATTTGTCACATGTCGAGGCTTTGATCGAGCGGAGAGTGATGAGTTCATTGAAGTCTTGCGCTCGTCGTTCATTGATCCATTGATTCATAAATTCCTGAGGAGACTGAGTTCGAAGAAATACTTGTCCTGATTTTCCACTGAAAGAGATTACGAGACAACGCACTGTGCCGTAGATGTTGAACGTTGGATCGAGCTCGGGATCGAACGTTGGATCATGCGGCTCAACCTCTGCTTCAACCGGCAAGTCGTCGGTAGCTTGTGGGGTTCCTGAGACCGTCTCAGACGACTGAGATGAAATGGGGGCTGGATCCGGCTCGGCAATAGGTACCAAAACATCGATTTTGCGTCTTTTTCCGTTTGGTTCGCGTTTCCATCTTGTGTGAGTAAATCCTGGCTGCGAGGCGACTCGAGGTTGGAGAAGTCCCATTGAATAGAAGGAGAAGAGAGGGACTGAAGCGTTTTAGAAAACTGATATATTAAACGCCTTATATTTCAAATTCTAATCGACGTGGGCAAACGGGGCCAATCTACAGGGTTGACACCCATAGCTTTTTGAACTTCGGATCGCATGAAGTAAGCGTAGGCTAGGCGGTCGCCGTTCCTCCATGTCGGGACCTCATGCCTAAAGAGACGCCCTGAGAATAGAACAACACTACCTCCAAAGTAGCGGAATGAGGCTCGCAAGTGGGGGAATCGAAGCTCAGCGCTGTCCGTACCGATATTGACCAACGCGTCCAGCTGGTGGACGTCACCTTTATTATCGAAATGAGGCGGGAAAGACCGATTTGAGATTACAGTCAAGGCTGAGAAGACTGACTCCCAGGATTTACCCCAGTAACGTCTATTGGCATCCTTCGATTGCCTCAACTCGTCCATGGATTTCGACCCAGCGGTGTAAGACTCTGGGTGGAGAGCCCCAATAATGAGGTTGACCGTTTGGTGGAGGGAACGACTTCCTTTGAGCCATGACTTGCAGTCCAACTTGTTGTCGCGCAGACCAGTCGATGGGTTTGGCAATCCCCTTCCCTGAGCATTGGATGAGAGCTAGTTGAAGGCGATTCCTTTTGGATGACACTCACATAGTGACCACGCATGAACCAAGCCGGTGAAAAATCTTTCGCACCCTGCGGATACTTCTTTCCGTTGACCTTGAAATACGTTGCGCTGTTGCGCCATTTATTCGAGCGGCAAGACTTCGTACTGGATACTAAGATGCGTCCTATGGCCGATACGGCTTTCCCAGCGGATTTCTGCGATACTCTAGTCAACCTGAGCAGGAAGACTGGTGTGACTTACCTCGACATGCTTGGGGATGACATGGGGTAGATAGACGATTAAGGGTACATCGTCTGATGACGCCACGACCGTAGGTGTTGATATTCTACCAAGATTGACACCTTCCAAAAGAGCTGCACGTTGAGCCCTCGTAGCCTTTTCCAGTTGATCAGCGGTAACCTTCAAATCGACTAACCCCTAGGTCAGCAAAAGCCGTCAACGACGTTTGAGGAAGATGGGTCACCTCTGTTCACCAAAGCTTCTGTGATCTGCTCATTGATGAGCTTGACATTGACCTCCCTGTATCGAGATGGTAAGTCCCTACATGTGATGAGCATCGATAAACAGTAGATAGGAGACGTATTCCTTACACACTGCAGCCTGCGATTGCGCGACGGAGATCGTCGGCTATCTTTGCTTCAGGAAAGAAGGCGTGTCGGTTTTTAATCCGCGCATGAGAGGGGAGGGCGTCGTCTATAGCGGAGGACTGGTGGACGTCGGTCATTATGGAGGAAATCAGAGAGGTGGCGGGGGGNAAAAAATTGGTCATTGTTTGGCTGACTCAGGACAATCATACGTTCGATCTCCTCAGGGGACGCTAAACCACCGACTACTCGATTGACATTGATAGCCATTTCCCTACATTGACGTCGAGTACGTCGACCTTCACCACTTCCTCTTCTAACTTTGTTGAGACCTTCCACCCACATTTCCCACCGGAGGAGAGTTTAGCACAACACCGGAACTTGACTGAGGACCGTTTCTTATCCTTGACGGAGACCGTCCCAAACCGCTTGCATTTGGGACAACTCGTGGGGATGCGAAGTCCGGACGGGGCTCTAGTAGGGTGCGACCAAAAGAATTTCGTGAGTTCTACCTTGGCCCTTCCATGTGGTGGTCGGTGAGCCACTACAATGGGCGTAGAGGCACCCAACCTCGGGTCTCCTGCCAGAACGTCATTCATTGCGTTATTCCACCGTTGCCCCTCGAGGTAGACGCGACGGAAGAACTCAACGCAAAACGTAGTAGCCCAAAACGGTTGGAAGCGAGGCGCTGAAAAAGAGATGACCTCGCCGAAGGTACCGCTGGTAACAAGGGCAAGTCAAAAACTTGCTGATCGTATAACATAAACCAATATAAAACTCACAATCGCACGGCTGCCTTGACCCACTCTTTGCATTCGACATGTCCTTCAATACCCCGGCACACGAGAAGGAAGAGAGTCGATCTATCCAAGCTCATTAGGTAGGACTTGAAGTGATTGGGGAATAGTCGGTCCAGTAGCTGAGGTAACTTCAGTCAACATCAAACGCATCAGTGCGGATCACACCTACCTCTTGCGGGTTTGTACTGTAGGCTGGATATCCCGGGCTTTTTGCAGTGGAGGGTACTGGTGCAGAGTAGTGGAGGAGACCGCCCGCGGTGCTGTGCGTCACGACATAGGTCAAAACCCTCTTAGCGGATCGTCTAGGCGATGTGAGTATTTGACACTCTGATTGAGTTGGTTTCAAACACATACCCTTTGGCAATTGCTAACGCTTCGTTGATGTTGGTTGCATACTTAGAGGGGTCACTGTGCAGATCGAACGCTACCGTGATCAACCATAAATGACCTTGATCACGCCCAAAGAAACCTTTGAATCGGTGAAAGGTCTCAGCGATCGGCTCGTGCAAGTCCTCCGTCCCTCTGAGGGCAATGAGAAGGATGACGGTCTCCTGGCATTCCATCTCAGGAAAGAAGAAAAGCCAAGGTTGTGAGACGCGGACAACAACTTTCAGCGGTTCATCCGATGGCGTGAAAAATCCCTGCGCCAATGGAATATTAGCATCTATACTGGAAAAGCGAATGAAGACGGATGACGTAAGGGGTGTTCTCTCTGTTGTCACGGTCCTGGTGTCGATGGCACGATGGGCACTGGAAGTATAGATCGGAGTCCTCTAGCACCGACGAGTTTGACACTATAAGGCACGCCGTCCCCCCTTCGTCGTCATCCTCCTGGACGAGGGACTCCGCATCGTCGGCGTCCTGTGACCCACCATCCACTTCAACACATATCCAGCGTTGGCATTGATTGCATTGAATCAGCTTCCCTCCATTTTGACATCCACGACAAAGCTTGAAAAAAGGAGAACTAAGTGATCAGCGTTGAGGAGTTTACGCCTACTAACCGAATTCCGCGCTCCAGCCGTTTCAGAACGAATGACATCGACGGCGCCATCTTTGGCAACGCTCTTGGGGGTAAGGGTGGGCAGAGTGTCGGGAGTGAAATGACATGGAGGGAGCGATTTGCCAACGGCGGGGGCTCCAGTGCTCTGGCGGGCAGTTTGCTTGGTGCGTGCCATGTGTATGTTAGGCCCTATCCAGAAAGGGGCTATAGGGGAGGACGGAGGCCGAGATGACGGCCGAGTGAACGAGATAGGGGTGAGCACAGCGACTGAGGCGCAGCGCTGGACTCCTACTAACACTCCGGGCTCGGTGTACCAGGCCGGGTGCAAGGCCGAGGATACGAGGAGGAGAAAGAGGACGACGAGTAGAGGAGGACCAAGTCGTCTCGGGCCCGGGTCAGGTCGTCAGGCCGGACGAGGATCAGAGAGGATAAGGTGGAAACGTCTATAAACGAGCTAAGGAACAAATACAACTATGAGGAACTATATATACTATGCTACATGAGGCTTCGGCTAAGAGAACAATGGCGGGTCCGTTTATGTAACTACTGCGCGAGTGGGTCCACTAGATCCGTGAGTCACGTGACAGACGGTATAGGGGTGTCACGTGACCACAGGAGCTAGGGGACCTGTCACGGATCGTGACAACAAAGTCATAAATCATATTGACCGTACTAGAGCCAAGCGACGCCGCGATGATCTACTCTGTGTGCGGGTATTGATGAGCATGTCAATTGAATTGCAGTTTGGAAAGACGAACCGCCAATTCAATAGCCTTTAGTCCGATTTACACCTGCCCTGTTTATGTTAAGGGAGCACCTCTGAGAATTCCTGGCGACGAACGAGAATCAGAACGGACGTTACCTGAAGCAAGTACGGAGTAGAAGTCTGAAGTTTCAATACTTCGCTTTGTCCTTTGGGTACATTAGCGTCTGTAGAAGCCGGGGATGAATCGATCCTTGAAGCGAAAAGGTGGCTATCGAACGTTCAAGTCTGATGCACTCACCCCACATTGTATTCATTTCAGGAAATTGCACGGATGTTCGCGGCGAAACGAACGCACCGGAAAGAAGGCGGTGACCTCCTAGCCCGGCTTTCGTGTCAGAATCTTCTACACTTTCAACTCGGAATCTGTGGAATTCGAGTGTTTATGAGTTTTACTATGCGTTCACTGAAAGTAGAGAAGGAACCGTTGAATATTACAGAGGACGCAATGAAGTTGAAAACCCGAGTCCATCATTCAGATACTCTATTCAGTGCGAGTACCACCATGGTAAATAAACCGGAGAGTCATCCGAGTCGTAACCACGCTTACTCCCATAACCATAACCACCGCCGTACCCCCCATACCCATACCCTTCGTGATAGTCAGAATCATAATCATCCGACTCCCTGTCACTGATGTTCACCCACTCCACCCACGTCCCCAGACGCCTCATCTCTTTCTGATACTTCTTCCTCCCCGCACCGACAAAGTTATCCAGCGCCATATTGCGAATTGGCGTACGACAAGAGTGGCGGAATGAGCACATGGATTTTAGGGACTGGAGGTCGGAGGAGGAAAGAGGGACGTCCTCCATTGAGATGGTTTGGAGTTCAGGATTGTATACCTCGATATTTGATGGGCCGTTGACGGTATCGAGCAAAGATGAAGACGAAGACGGCTCCGGCTCTGGTACAGTCAAAAGCATGGAAAGGATCTTGAAGTGATTAACCGTAAGACGCTTGAGCCGAACGAGGTGCGGGATAACCTGCGACCAAGCCATCGCCTCATCGTCTTCCTCGACTCTCTCAAGCGTCAAGTCTGTTACCCGTCCCAATGGCAGAGTTTTACCGATTTCAAGGCATTGCGCAGCCAGAGGAAATACATTGATATCAACCCCAAGGATAGTGTTGCGATCCTCTGTCTCTTTCTCCCCGTGGACAGTGAGCTTGTACCCCTTTCCATCACGGTATCTCGGCGTGGATCCGGTGCGTGTAGCCATCTTCATGACGACCTTGAGACCATCAACGTCCGAGGGTATACTCTGCGAGATCAAGCGTAGGAGGTGGGACGTTTCACCATCGTTGGGTGGGGTACCGGGATTGTCGTTGTCGTTATCGTACGAAATCCTTGTTTTTCGGAGGGCTGGTGTGTCGAGATAGGCGAAGAGGATCGACGCTTTGAGGGACTTTGATGTCACATTCAATTCCCTAAGCCGTGGAAGGTGTATCCGTGGCGAACTTGATTCCAGAAGGATTGCAGCTGAGGCGTCATCAGAGACGATGGGGGAGAGGGTGATACTCTCCACCACCGGGGCATTTCGCAGGACATCGAGGACATGAGGTACTGGGAGATAGGGTGTCTCTTGAAAATGATCGATTCGGATATTGAGGGATGTCAAGGCCGGCATGGGAGGCACCAAAACAGGTAGGAGGTTCTTCAAGGCGAGCGACTGGAGTGAAGTTAGCGTCTTCCATGGAAAAGGCATCGTCCGAGGGGAGTAGTCGTATTCATAGTGATGGATAAACCTGTGACCACGGTCAGAAACATCATCTTCATCGTCGTCTTCATCAGACCCCTCCCCCTCTGTATCATCGCCTCCATCCCTCTCGCAGTAATCATACTCCTCAGCACACGTCTCGTAGTCAATTTTGAGGCTCCGTAGAAGAGGCGCTTCAGGCCGCGAATCTAGCTGGATACCACCCGAAAACAAGTGCACCGAAATGGGGGTGCGGTACAGATCAGCCGTGAGGACGCTGATATTCACGTCCCGAAGCCGTGGTGCCGCGTCGAAAATCGCGCCTAGTATATGTCGGGGAGCCCTGCGAGTGCACAACTTCCCCAACGACCCAATGATCGTCAATGGGGACTGTTTCGATCTTCTGAACGCCTCTGCCACCCAGGAAAGCCTATCCAGTGGGAGTGTAGCCCAGAACGCGGGAGTATCGAGCGCGATCTGCCTCCAACGACTACAAACACGCGTCACCTTCAGCAATTTGATGAGGTAGGCTTTTTGCTCCCTGCCATCGCTCGTCCGCAGCTCCGCGTCCATGATGACCTTGAATTCGACGAGGATACGCGAGATGATTTCATTTGGGAGTTTGGACATCGCGTTATACGCGTTTCGACGCGCGCAGAGGGCTGTGATGAGGGCTTGGTATTTAAGGATTTCTGTGTCTATGACGCGTTGGGCTTCGATATCGGCTGGTGTGAAGAGAGTCTAAGTGTTATTAGTGAGACATGAATGAGATATGACTTTCAATACGCGTACCATCGATTTCTTGACAGTTAGAGGATGTGGTATACGAAGTTGTGGAAAGGAGGTCAAGAGATGTGCAAAAAATGCGAGGCGCTTTTTGGGTGAAATTTGGGCGCCTCCTCGACAGGGGTGATCCTATGCGTCCTCGATTCAGCATCAACCAAGTACAGCGCCAGCAAGATCGACTAGAGACTGCAATGGTTTGGAAAATTGAAGGAAAGCGAAGGCTGAGAAGTAGCCTAAAGACGGGAGATGTGCAGCCTACTACCATTAATGGGTCAACGAAATCTGTGCAAGTTTCCAAGCGAGGTGTGTGGAGCCCTTTAACGATTAGACTTTCAACGAAGTCCTCCATTCACAACGGACTCGGATACCTCCTGATAAGCTGGGTCTCCCGGGCCCACATTGGCGCATCATTACCAGCACTGCTTTCACCTATCCGTGGTCAAAGGCGGAATTTGAGCCAAGCTACATCATGAACGAGTTGGACGTTGACTTGAAGGCACTCTGGCCACTCGGACGATGGCTATGGCTATGGAAGCTGATCATAGCTATGATGAGCATTAGCATATTCCCTGACAAGTAGTTCACAGAAAGATCGCACCAACGTCGTGTTCACGCAAATCTCGGCTGGGAAGGAAGCTCGAATAACTTTCCGACAGCTGGATTGCCTGACCCTGCGTTTTTGTTTCGGTTGGATGTTTCCCCGCCATCTTTTGACTGGTAGCAGGCAGCCGTCGTTGCATCGATTGAAGCGGCTCCGACATCACTTCAACGTGCGATACATGCGTCTATGATTCACAGTTAGTCCTATAGAACACGGAATGAAACCAAGGAAAAGACGCGCATTTCGCTATCAAAGCTAGCGACACCAGCAGCTCAAAGAGCTCACAGCCAGCTCATCCGACCGACCAAGCCGCCACGGTCAATAACGACGAACCCACAGCGCCGCGTCCGAGCCCATTTCAAAGGGTCTAAAAGGCCAAATTTGGCTTTGGGGTTTCCAGCACCAACATACAGACTGAGCGTACTAAGGTCGTTTCAATAAGCGATAACGCTACGGGGTGGCTCGGGCACACTTGGCGATACATCTTACCGAGAATATGTGAGCCTTGAAAGAGCACGAAAACGAGTTGAAAACATACCCTGGTCGCTTTCCTCCATGGACGATGTGAGCTACAGGATTGAATCACTCATCAATGACTAAGTCATTCATCACCGGCCCCCCAGGAATATTTTGAAGCACTCCCAGCGCTGCTTTTGGGCGACGTTCGGGTGAGCAGAGGACGCAACGAGGACGAGAGTTTGGGGTCGGGTATTTTGTGGTACCAGCATACCTGGTAGGCGGAGATTTGGGGTCACTGGCGGCGGTGGAGTCGCGGCTACGGCAGGCGATGAGTACTCTACTAAAAAGGATGTAAGTGACGTTCAAAGCAAAAAAANGAAAACTGGCTGAAGCATACTGTGTCGAGTTTTTCGTTTGTCATTTGTCATGGACACAGTTACACCAACCAACTGGAATAACCTCTCAAGGGCGACGCCGTTCATCCCTGCCTTCTGGGATGTTGTTGACGTATTGTATGCGTTTCTCTAACCGTCTTCCGCAAAGCAGAAGTTGAGATTTTGGAGGTACTCGCTCCGTGGTAGCATGATGCATCACAGGCGACGTTGAGGGCAATCGCAACCGTCCTAGTACCACTAAAATAGCGGCTAGGGATGAGAATAGAGCCAATGAAGGGTATTAGCGCATTTCAGGACCACGAAAACGCGGCCGAAAACCTACCTCCCTCAATTTTCTTAAAGACAGACCTTGCCAACCAACTCGAGCACCTCTCAACATAACTTGCGCGACGCTTTGAAGTCGTTTCCGAGGGTTAAAGTAGCGCTTTCCAAGTTGTCTTTCTCCCTTATGGACTCAACCGCATGAACGAGCTTGATACCTCGTCAACGGCTCACCCATTCGTCTTGACATTCCAGGGTCCGGCGGAGATGCTACAGGCGCTGCATTTGCGACTATTTGAAGCGTCGAGTCTATGCCTTGAGACTGGTCGATGCGGGGAGGAGGAATACCCAGGTAGCGAGCTTGACAGTGGCAAAGTGCGCTCTGAAGACCTCAAGGCAGGAGGTGTAGCTACCTGAATTATACACCAAGCCATTGGGACCATGAGAGTATGCGAGGATAAACTCACGGTTCGCCTTTTCTCTAATTCCCGCGGAACACAGACTCGAATATCTCATCGAAGTCGACCGAAGTTGCCCTGGGATGTTCACTGCAATCATATAAGCCAGCAGCCACACTCTAAAGGAAACCTCCGATTCCGATCATATAAATTTCGAAGGTGGTCGCTGCGAGGGTACCATCGGGAAGAAAGGTGACGGAATGGGACCGTTGGCGTTTTGGATGCTTGAGATATCGAGAATAAAGTCTAGAGCATAAGAGTCTCACAGTCAGCTACAAGTCGTTTTGGACTGGAGAGCGGAAGAAACCTACAATTTCGTGTCTACGACGAAAGCGCCAAACGGAAGTCCCGCAACCAAAGCAGGCTCCATTAAGCCTGCTTCTTCCCTAGAATGAGCAGTACCCGCCATCTTAGATAATGCATTCATGTCATTTACGGCCGTATTGTCGTAGGTAGCCCCGGGATTGACGAGTTTCGGGGACAAGGGGTTGAATTGAGGCGTATATGTCGGGCAAAGGCAGAGGACGCGTGACGGAGCGACCGGAAGGATGTGAGTATAATGAGAGAGCTATTTGGCAGTAAGAACGCGAGGGCGTGGGTGACTTGTGAGTATAGAAGCGTACCTTGCGCTGACTGGGACAGTCTTCCTCTACCTATGCAACCCTCTCCGCCCCAGCGTCGACCTTGACCGTGTCATTTTCCCGTGATACCAGTGCGCAATGTGAGTATCCGCGAGTTGAAAGTCAGTCTACGTCTGGAATGCGCCACAGATGTGGGTGTTGTTATGTCGAATCGAAGAGGGTCCTGTCATGTTCCAGCGGATGGCCCCAGTGCCTCTAGAGTTGTTTCAAGATGAGAGGTACTAGTAGAGTACGACCAGTTTCAAGAATTGCCTGTATGATATATCAGTTACGGTTACGGTGATTTTGCAGAGGTAAAGACGACCGTAAGTACTCCGAGCGCAATCCGTGCGAGCAGCTAATGCAGCATGATGGGAAGGTCCATCTGAGCGTTCCTGAGTGCATCAGTTCGCGCGAGTTCGCAGTTTCATCTAGCAGACATAGCTAAGGGAATAGAGACAGAAAGTCTGAGTAGGACGCGATGGTTGAAGCTGAAGAGGAAGGAAGAACCCGCTTAAGCGCCGAGATGATCGAGACCTTTACCTCCTCACGCTGATCAGGAGCTCTCCTAATCGCTTTCAGCACATCACCATGACATCGTTACTGCAAGCTTCAGCCCAAGACGCTGGATCATAGCATTCTATGTCATCTGAGAGAGTATAGAGGGAACATATATCGTTCTTGACGCATGGATCATGGATGTGGAACTTGACGCATGCCCGTGCGCCATGGTCCCCTCCTCCGCTTATCACGCTGACTAGACCGCATTTTATACAGTCTTCTTCGAAGCGCAAACGTCTACAAGACCTAGAAACGGTAATATTATGCCCGCAAATTGCGACCGGCATTTTCAACGTTCCACCCCACAACGACCGAATGATCTTATCAAGACTCAAGAGCCAGGACGACTACTGTAGAGGCCCAGCACTACACGGACCTTCTGCTCACTAAGATCTCTCCAGTAAGTCCTTTCAATCCTCCTGTGGATACCTATGAAGGCCATCGTACCACGACTTACTCAGAATTTACCAGGCATTCCGCCTTCGCGTTCGAGTGCGTCTCACCCCCTCCAGCTGCATGACATATTCTGAGCGTCCATCAGCAGACCAACATCGTTGGGCTCGTTGCTGCCTCTGATGGTACGTTTTACCATCGGCTATTTCCATTATCCTGCAACGCTTGCTCATGCCATCAAAATTGAATGCTCGATAACCACCTTTTCGCATCAAAGATCAGTTCCCATGAGGCTAGGGCTTCTAGAGTAGATGCCAATGTACCTAACGACTCAGCGAGATGAAGAAACGCTTGATCCTATTTGCTTTAGAGCACGTCCGTCCTTACTGATCCACTCACTACAGGGAATTTCCAGAGGTGCTCCCTTGGCGGAACGTTCTAGTGAATCGGACTCAAGGCGACGGCTAGGTAGTAAATCGGACGCTTATCTTCCATTGTAATTCCAATTCCATTCGAAATTAAGCGTACTCGTAAGGGGTTCATCTCGCCGCTTAGCTCTGGTGCGGACAATATAACTTTTTGATCAGTCCCCTCAGGTCACAACTTGGAGCAGCAGAAATCAGAACGATGACGCCAAGTTAGGGAACGTTAGGCGTCGATATTCGGTCCACGACTCCACGGTCACTAACCTCGCGTTGTAGGGGAATTGGAATACGGAGTACCCTCCTTGAGTCGTGTTTCGACTTTTCCACAGCAGCGTCTGGCTCTACTCTGAGATGCAGAAGTCCACCCCTTGGTACACTCTGTTCGGATTCGACGTGTTTATTCATACTTTCTAGGAGAGTTCTACCCCGGGACCTTGAACGTTTCAATCTCCAAGCTTGCGTTTACCTCATGACTCAATATTGGGATTAAATGTACTCTACTTATTGTACAGGCGGTTGAGAAAATCGACGGATGTTCGCTTTGCCTCGCACTTTCGAAATGCACATTCGCCATCCACGAAAGAGTAAGGATCATGTGGTACTTTCATTTCAAGCATAATACGCTCTCCGAATAACGACACTAGTTTGATCTTCGGTCTGAAAAGGTTGCTGAAGGTTTAGATCGAGTGCGCCATATTATCTTCCTTCTGATTGGGCACGATTGTTATGCTTCCACTATCGCGGTTACGGCTGATTCGTCCCAAGCTTACCTTTGCACGTCCAGGAAAGGTAGCACTAGACGATGTCCTGGAAATGTATAAAAGCACTGGGTGTTGCTCCCTGAAAGGACAGCACCTCATTCACCGAGAAGCTACTCAGAGGTAAGTTGACTCTCATTTGCATTCATTCAAGCGATACTGACCACGTTCTTTGTTTTTAGAACCTCTCTATAAAAACCAAGTAACACTACAGTGAACCCCGCTCCAACCAACCCCGTCAAATTCGTGCTGACCCATCTTATCTCACAGGAATGTATTTCTCCAAGCTTGCCGCCACGATCGCCGCCGTATTCGCCTTCCAAGCGGTGACCGTCGTTCAAGGCGCACCATCGTGCTTCAAGGAGGACACCGACAATACGGTTTACAATCATCACCACTACGTCCAAGTTGGCGAATATGAGGCCTTAAAGATGGTCGAGGCATTGGACAAGCCCTGTCTCAACATATGTATGCCGAGGGCCATAGCCTGCGCCCCGGGATGGTCTAGCAGGAAGCTTGGAGGAAGTTGCTACACTTGCTGCAAGGATTAATCAAGGACACAGAATGGGCTTGTTGGCTGAGTGTAGATAGCCGACCTTGTTTTGTATGAGAATGTGAAGTGGCGTAGAATTGGCACTTGAACTGACAAAGGACAATAAGCACCTTGAAAGGATGCCGAGGGAAGACACGCATTTCGCTTCTCAAAGCTAAGGACACCAGCAGTTCAAACAGCTCAGCCGCCACGGTCAACAACGACAAATCCACAGCGCCGCGTTCGAGCCCATTTCGAAGGATCGAAACGCCAAATGTGACTTTGTTGCTCTCAGTACCAGGATACTGACTGGGCGGACTGAGGTCGTTGCAAATAGCGAGAGCGCCCCGGGGTTCTTCGGCTACAAAAAGGCGATACATCTGGCTTTCAAGAGCATGGAAACGCGACATCCATCCCTGAATTAGGAGATGATATAGAAGCACTGCTCTACTGGTGCTGCTCTATTCTAGCCGCTGCTCGCGGGGTAGAAATCTAATTGCCAAGGCTAGGAATTCGTGGTACCACCACGCGCGGCTGGCAACGTCGAGGTCGTTTCCAACACCACCAACGCCATCGAAACCGCGGCTAAGAGTGACTAAATAGATTATGTAGCCCATTAGCACCTTTCCATATGAAGTCCAAAACGAAAACCTACCATGGATGTACATTTTCCTCCAATTAGACAGGAAGAACTCCCTTCTAGCCGCAGCGCTGGCTACTCGCATCCAGGCACCGTATTGACACCTCTCTGACGCTACCTTCAATCCCATTTGATGTGGTGAAACATGTGTTTTCGAATATGGTTGATCCATGGCTTCATGAAGCAACGTAGCCGGCGTCGAAGTCATTTTCAACACTTCCGACGTCAAGCGTCAGCTGCTCGTGACTATAGACACTGCGAAGCCCATTAGTACGTTGATGAATCAAAACCGACAACGAAAACGAAAACTAACCAAGTTGAAGTTCTCAGCCCTCCGCGACACCACCCCACCAGCCGACTGACATAACCTCCAAACGGCGGCGCCATGCATCCCAATCTTCCAGGGTAGTATGCAGGTATTGCATGCGCTGCTCTGGCCGCAGTTCGCGGGACGAAGGTTGAACTTTTGAAGGTGATCGTTCCATAACACAAGGCTAGCGCGCAGGCGACGTCGAAGGCGCTTCCAACACCGTCAACGTAGAAGTAGCAGCGGCTAAAGCTGACGATAAGCTACACGAAAAGTATGAGCACCGTTCAGAGCCAAGAAACACGACCGTCCACATACCTTCCCTTCATTCGCCATGCCCTTCAACACAGTCCTCTACACATGGAATAACCCGTTGTGCTGCTGTGAGGCTGCTTCCTATACGATGAGAGAACATTTCCCAAAGCAGTCCGTACGAGGGGGGAGCGACCAGGAGGTACTACGGCTCGCGATAGGGACTATGAAACCCATCAGCAACGTTCCCAATCAATAAACCACGATTAACACATACCTTCCTCATCTTCCTCCCCCACCTACGACTCTGCGAGAAACTCGATTACCTCCTCAACGACAAGGACCTTCGACGCGACCATCAAGTACCGCATTGAAGACACCACCGCGCTGCTTTCAGCCTTCGTTCCAAGGGTTGACTGGGTGATCTCTGGATTCATCCGTATTGGGGGGTACGGGAATGTAGACTGGGTTCGTCCAGTGACGATTACTCTTCCAGGATTTTGGGGGGTTGGAAGGACGCAGATGTCGAGGATATTGTGCAACCTGAACTGAGGAGGGGATGAGCGTCTTGCAAAGTTGCAAAGAGAAAAAAAAGTGGAAGAAACGGACCTTCCGTATCATCATCTTCGGGCCCAAGTAACCCCCCAACACCCACGTTGATCATCTCAGCACTCCAGGAACGTGTTCACGTATCACTTGCGCCGCGTCAACGCGGGTTTCCGAGAGGATGGATTCGATTTTTGGTATAAGCTATTCCGGGCCGAATCGTGGTAGGTTCGAGGCAGTGTGGTCGAAGCCGTTCAGGAATCAGGACACCCCCGAGGTCCACAATGAGATCGATCAGAGTCGGCTGGGAAGCAGGTGAAGGGTATTAGTGTCGATCGAGCCGACAAAAAGGCAGCGAAAAACTGACCATGTACGTTTTACGCTAGATGAGACTGTACCAACACACTCGAATATCTCGTCAACGGCAGCGACTCTGCTCCCCTTGTTTCAGGCTCGTCCTGACTTGTCCACAGCGCTGCCTTCGAGCATACGTGGGAGAGGATGGGTTGAGATTCGGATTGGTCATTTCAGGGACCTAGATATGGGACCTGGGGGATGACGAGCTCGTCGTTGCTTGTACGTTATCCGATGACCTTGGAGGGTCGGCTGGGGCTGCCTGGGTGATGCGGTAAGTCACTGAGAACACGAAACGAGCAACCGAATCCGAGGAAATACTCACCCGTTCGCCTTTGCCCCCCAAAAGAACTGAGCTGCCCTCTGACTTGTCTATTTTCCCAGCGTCCAAATGGATCGACACAGCATCTTCGCGGCGAACGAACGTACGCCTAGCGTCACTGTGTGAAGCATCTCCGAGCCGTGAGATCGAAATTTCGGAGGCGGTTGTTCCGGAGGACCAAATACGTTAACAGGCGGCGGCAGCGATGACGGTCGGCATGGAGCTTGAGGATGGTAGCATGGGCTTGTAGATGCCTCTTCGAACAGTGGGTCAGCGACTGAGGACAGGTGAATAATGAGAAGAACGTACGGGTTCAGCCATCGGACCCGCACAGACCAAGATTGCTGTCCGAAAATCAAGTGCATTGTTTCCTTCATCGATGGGAGCGCATGGCGGATGTACGCATGGTGGTAACGACGATATTGAAAGGCAATGAGGAGACGCGATGAAAGTCGAGACACGGAGAACAGGTTCTTGAGTTTGGATGGCAGCCTCGGGTGAAGGCGGAGAAGGCAAAACGACGCGAAGAAGGGATTTGAATACATTTTGAAGGCTAAATAGAAGGGCTAGAACGAGCAGGTAAGCAGTTCGTCGTCGTCGAGATGCATTTTGACTGACCACATAGCCTTGGGTTTCTCTGCGTCAGGGTGTCGCACGACCACCCCGCCCCAACCTGAAACCTGGGTGACGGCAAGCAATGAGAGTTCTCATGGAAGTCAATTTATTCGGCCGCATAGCTGCGCATAGACGAGGACTGTGTTGATTTGCGAATGAATTGACACGTAACAACAGAAAGTCGTGTTGGTGAATCCAAGACTCGAGGGGTTTTTCGAGACTACCAACGCCCATACAAAGCAAGAACCTACGTCAATGAGCTGTATGCCGCATCAGCCACGGCGAATATTTCCTCGTAGTGGCATAATAAACGTACCGAGCTCTGAGTCAACAACGCCTAACTTGGAGGCGTGGAGAAACCGAAACCGTCGACAGGGAGGTCCATCTGCGTGACCCTGTGGCCCTCAGCTTCCTCAAAGTCACCGAGTATCTCATTGTCAAGCATGGGGAATCATAGCACTGGAATCCTGGAGACAAGGGTCGAGATTGAGCGCTTGAGCCGCGAACGTTGAGGAGGAACAGAGCAAGGCATGTAAGCGCCAAACGAAAGTTGAACCTCCTGGTACTGCTCAGGAGCTCCCCTATAACTGGGACTTTCGACCTTCTCTTGAAGTTCAGCTTGAGCGATCAAAGCCCTTAGACGTGAAGCTTGAAGATTGAGCATTGAGCAATATCCTTTGGCTGCACAGCTCTACCATTCTTAGATCAAGCTCGCGTCCGCCCGATGCGCTATATCTCTCTCTCTCATTTCTGGGAAAGAGTACTGTAGATTCCCCAGGGGTTCCTCAGGTCGAACGCCTACTAACGCACAGGAAAGGAGTCTGCCATAGCATGGTTCACGATTTCTCGCTACTCCATGTATAATAGTAGAAGGAAGCTGTGCAGTCGACGGAGATGTCGTTCACGTTGCGAGTCCGTCCGCACAGCAAGGTGCTATTGACCATCATTCCGAAATCATGCCTCCTTGGCCAAGCGGTAAGGCCTTAAGGCGTTGCACTCGTAATGCAAAGACCACTCGTTCAAATCGGCTAGGAGGCAAGTTTGATGTTGAACGTGTGCTGTTACCTTTTGTTCCAGAACTCGTACTTCCATTTGGTTCCGCTCGTTACTCATCTGGTGCTGATTGGGATGCAACCGGTAAACACCGTGAGGAAACGCCAGCAAACTTATTCAACGAGTTCTCATGTCCCCATCTCTTGTCCCACCATACATCTCGGCTAGGTTCCGACTTCAAGATGGTACGCGTATCCCATTCACTTTCCTCGCTGCTCCTCACTGCATAGCACTCAGGCTCTCTTGACTCTGGCCGATATCAGTGCCCTCATAGTCATCGACGAAGAAATCCGCAAGTACAAGGCTCTCATCAGAGACCTCCATGCACGTCGAAATTCCCATAACGCAATATCAAAGCTTCCAAACGAAGTTTTATCTCGCATTTTCCTCGAATTCAAGATGACGCTGGACTTGGATCTGGACACGAAGGCTACGAGAGACACGAAGAATACGACTGAATATCTCGTCGGATTGCTGATTGTGACAGCCATCTGTGGTCGCTGGCGGCAATCTCAACTTCGACGTGGGTGACCATGAAATTTTCGCTGCGTAGTCAGAGACCCCTGGCCTTGCTTTTGGTGACATCTCTGAGGCCTGGTATCGTAATCTCGGAGGTGCTTGTTCCGGGGGGTACGATCGGAAAGAAAGGTGACGGAACGCAACGATTGGCGTTTTGAAGGCCGGAGATGGCGGGGATAAAGTCTGTAAGAGTCCCACAGTCAATGATGAGTCGTTTGGGATTGAAGAAATGCGAAGCGAACGTACGATTTCGACTCCATCTAATACCTACGCAAACCCCGCTGAATGCACTTTCTTCCTGTCTCCATCGAGACTGAGCATCCGGAATAAAATATTCGGGGTTTCGAAGGACGATAAACGATGGCTTCGAGGTCGAGGCATTGGGTTGGGAGAAAATTCGGGTGCAGTCGGGGGAAACCAAGGGAGGATGATTAAATGCGACTATGAGGACGGTCTGAAAGCCATTGTATAGTCAGAATACAACTGCATTAGTAACTGGCGGAGATTGGAACATACCTTGAGCCCTTGCTGACCGGAAATGAGCTCCCTCCACCTGAACAGAGAGTACCTCCTACACATCAGGTCTCAATCTTCGAGCCTCAACCGCACCCAGTCATACAGAGTGAAGTCGCGCTATTGGGAGAGCGACCTAGTCGACGTGGGGATTGCGCATCCACGAGGACGGTGTCGACGGGGCGGAAATTGAACGATAGCCAGGTCGACTTACCCAACGGTGAGCTGGACTAGGAGGATGTCTGTATACCAAATGAGCCACGGCTAACAATCTCTTGCAAGGTCAGAGGTACCGAGTCCCGAGACAGTACGCAGTTGAGGGAGCCGAAGCGGAATCATGACGAGGAAAGGAATCTTCCGAGGGCGAGCCCAATTCACGCTTCAATTCAATTATCGTAGCGAGACCATCAATAGCCAAACACAGCACCTGTTAGATACAAAGTGGCGACGCGCATGTTCGGAATGTGGACGCGAAAGTCGAGGTTGAGTCGTGTAAGCGCCGAAAACACAACCTCCTTGCGTTTCTCAGGAGACTCCTATCGGAGTCCTTCAGTCAACGTTTCAACTTTCAGCTTGAGTTTTGAAGCCGCGTGTCAATATCTACGGTGCTGAAGCGCATTAGAGCCACCAACAAATCCCCTCTTGCGAATCTACTCTATATCTACGGTGCTGAAGCGTCGTAGAGGCGGAGATGGTGGCTTCATAAAAGTCAGGCGAGCAGACTCGACTCTACTCGACACAACGTGCCCTAAAGGACCGACCCTGACGGTGGCCACATTTGTCACCATTGTCCTCGACAGGGTCGCGTTCTTTGCCACCCAAATGGTCAAGGCCACAACATTTCAACATTTAGCGCCTCTTGCACTTCACCCTCAACCTCATCGCTTCTTCCAAGTTCCAACGTCCACCTTCTCCTCAACCCATCCATCTTGTATCCCCCGTCTTTCGCTCACCCAAGATGGAATATTACAACTTGCTGAGTGGATCAACGCAAGGGATGTGTTATTCAAGCTATGCAGGTCATCCCGGCGTACCTCCCTCAAACAGTCTTGAACCACATCCAATGAGCCCTACACTCTATCGCAAGCCGCAACCACATGGTCCACATCCTCCACCCTTCCCTCCCATTATTGCCCCGTTGTCACCATTAAATGGTGTTCAAACCTTGGTCGCACCATCCAACGACTTTGCTACTCTCCCTAAACTTCCTACCAACCCGGCGGATAGGAATTCTACACGCCAGGAAGTGATGACCAACCCGTACAACATCAACGATCATGCACGACGCCTACCAGCGCTTCTCCTCCCACTGTCGGAGGGGGACGATCCACTGATACCTACGTGTGGTCGATGCAACTTGCCGTTTTCCGGGAAACTGGATGACCACATCAAGGACGAATGTCCCATGAAGGTTATATCTATTTGCACACGCTGCACCGCGACGTAAGTCTCTTTCCTCTTTATCGTCTCACTGGCGACCGTATGTGCTATTGGTATTGACAGTCGACTTCATTGACGTTCTTCGTGAATCGTAGGTTTGCCTGCAGGGACAACCTTCGAGCACATCAACGCATGCGTCCTGATCCCGAGGGGTTGACCTCGTGCGATAAGAATATTATGATGATCAAAGAGTGTTCAGCGCGAGGTATAGAGATACCGGAGCTGCGAGGGAAGCATCCCAAGATCCTTGGTCCCAGAGAGTGGAAGACCCCTGGTCCGCCCGTTGTCTCGAAACCCAACGTACGAATCTGCCCCCAATGCAACCTAGAGGTGCCCGAGGACGAGACATTCCCCGATCACATCCTCAAAACCTGCACGAACCGTCCTCTGCTGCCTACCTCCCCACAAACGGTGCAACACGACTCGGACGTAAGATTCGGTTTCCACGGAAATGATGATTTTCTTTTTAATTGATGATTTCGTTTTTTTNGTTCGCTAGGTTTAGGAGGACCTATGATCTTAGAAAGCACGAGGAATCGCCTCGAGATTCGTTTGGGTATTCTAAATGTGATAGGGCCATTGTTGGTGCTCCCTACATCAGGAAAAATAGTTTTTGGTAAAAGCTTATCAAAGTTTGTTCGCAACCCAGTGCTCACATTCAAAGACAAAAAANGTGTTTTCAGGCGCACTTACTAGCTTACAATATCTTTCATCTTTAGTATAAATAAGTCATCTATCTTTGCTATCTTTTCATCTCTTTCAGTTGTACAATAAAATCAACCGGTATTTTTTGTAGCTTTCAGTTGCTTTCAATGGCTTTCAGTCATAGCGGCGGAGGAACAGTACTACTGAAATCCATCCGACTTTCTTTCTCATACTCTGACCTTGATAT